>ML787811.1:438361-481269 GCA_009831015.1 Picea engelmannii | reverse complement strand
GCCAAGGAACACTAAATTCATGGAGAATGGATGTTTCAAAATGAACTATAGACTTTCCATAGAACATCCACGCGTGTAAAGTACAACTGATAAGGGCTACAGGGCATACATGATACAAACGTCGTGATTTTTCATTCTTCCAGCCTTCATAATGGGTTGATGATGGTCACTGCACTTGTCGACGTGACTTCTATTAACAACTTTCCTTGACATCGGGCACGTAGAAAATCCCTTTTTGATAGGACCCGACCTTTTGGGAACAATCTCGTACTATTTACGCATGTTTGGACTTTGACATCCCTTCCCGACTCCAAGGGCCAACTGACCACTTGCTGACTTCAACCCCTTTGTTGTTACGTACCTAACCTCACATGATTTGACACACAGGTCATGACTCGACTAAAACCGACCCTAATTGAAAAGAAAAATGGCGGTGCTAACAAATTCCATTCTTCCATTGCTTTTCAATGAGGCTGTCTTTTTATTCTCATGTTAATTCACATAGAGCCCTATTAGCATGCATGGACATTCTCTTTTTCTTCTGTCTGGATCAATTTTCCATATGGATTCTTTCTCTTTGGATTTAGTAGTTTGGATGCTTCCTCAATCTACTCTTCTCCCTATCATTGAAAAAAACCAGTCTCCCCCTTCCTGTGATATCAATGACACCATTTGACATCATTGAAAACATGATTTCCAAGAAAATCCCCCTTTGTCATTAGTGGAAAACATTTCTCTTTCTGTAAATCTCCCCCTATCTCAACATTGAAAATATCCCCTTATCTTTGTACTCTCCCCATTTGAAATCAACGGAAAAGGGATTCTCTCATTATTTTCTCTATGACCAACACCCTTATCTCTTTTTGCAGCTCCCCCTGAGTTGGTGTTCCTCTTATAGTTCTTCAGTGAGTGGATGGCATAGGTACCACCCCTATTTTCTGTCTGAGATACTCATAGAGTTCTCTAGGCAGAGGTTTTTTAAAAATATCAACAATATGTTCCTTTGTGGTGATATATTCCATCTTGGAATTTTTTTATGTGGCTTTCTCTCTCAAGAAATGATACTTGATTGGAATGTGTCTTGTCTTTGAATGCATGACAAGATTATTGGAGATATTTATTGCACTAGTATCGTCACACAATATTGATATGGGATGATCATATTATATCTGAATGTCCTTCAAAGTTTGTTTCATCCATAGCACTTGTGTACAACATGTTGTTGTTGTAATGTATTCTTCTTCTATTGTGGATAGAGAAATTTATGATTGTTTCTTGCTGAACCAAGACACTAGACTATTGCCTAAGAAGAAATCTTCACCACTAGTAATTTTTCTATCATCCACACTACCTTCCCAATCTTCATCTGTGTAAGTTGTCATAGTAAAATATTTTCTAGTAGGATACCAAAAACTGAAGTCCAATGTACCTTTTAGATATATAAATATTCTTTTTACTGTTAGTACATGTGTTTCCTTTGGTGCTTCTTGAAACCTTCCAACTAGCTCTACTACCTGCATAATATCTGGTCTTGAAGTTGTTACATACCAAAGACTTCCTATCATTTATCTGTATAGGGTTTGATTTGCTTCCTTTTATTCATCTTCTTTACTTAGCTTACAACTAGTGACCATGGGTGTGTTGACATGTTTACAATATTCCATTCCAAACTTCTTCTTCATTTTCTAGTTCTTTTTATTCTTCTTCATTCTCTTGTTCTTCTTCTTCCCTTTTGTTTTAATCTATTTCTTCTACTTCCCTTTTGTTCCTATGTGGTGTTTCTTCATAAATTCTGACATTAACGCTTTCAACAATCTTCTACATTATATTGTTGTAACATCTATAGGCTTTTCTTCTTGATGAATACCTAAGAAAAATGCCTTCATCTGCCTTTAATTCAAACTTTATTAGATCCTCATCATCTCGTTTAATGTAACACTTGCTTCCAAATATTCTAAAGAGTTTGAAAGATGTTGGTCACCCTTTCCATAATTCAAAGGGTGCCTTTTCACTATTGACCCTGATTTTTCCTCTGTTTAAAATGTAGACAATATTATAAACTGCTTCTCTCCAAAAATTGTCTGATAACCCTGCTTCATTTATCATTGTTCTAGCTATTTATTCTACATGTTTGTTTTTCCTTTCAACTACTCCATTTTTAGGATTTCTTGCACCTGCATACTATCGTTTCATTCCATGTGTTTCAAATAATTCTTCAAACTGATTGGATGTGAATTCACCTCCATTATATGAACTTAAGCATTTGATTTTCATATCTATCTCATTCTCAACTAAATCTTTGAATCCTTTAAAATTTTCAAATGCCTCATATTTATTTTTGAGAAAAGTAACCCAGGTCCATGGAGAATATGTTGTCATTGATGTCAAATGGGGTCATTGATGTCAAGATCAGTCATTAATGACTGGTGAATGGTGTGCAAGTAAAAGGTCCAGAATGAGCCACCATCAAAGGAAGACTGGAAGTTGTCAATAATAGGGGGATATTGTTGTTAAGATTATAGAGATCATGAATGGTTTTATGCATTGTGTTGATGCATTACCGCATATCTACCCCGTGCAAATGACAGGTCTAAGGATTGATGATGCAGGAGCATCTCAAGCGAGCCAGCGCAGAGATAAAAGACAGTTGGAAAAACACCCAGCGTAAATTTTGAAAATATTATGTAATGACAATGAGATCATTAAATGGAGGGGACACTTGTATAATGTAAACGGACCTTGAGCGATCCGCTCTCGTCCTTAGTAAGTAGAAGGCATTTATAGTAGTTATTGCAAGTAGATAGAATTTAATGCGTAGATTAGACAGTTTAGAACGAGAGAGGGAAACAGGATATAAACACCCTCATTGTGTATTGTAAGAGGGGGGGATTACGTCAGTTGAGAGCATAGAGCATAGAAGAGAAGAAGCAGAGAGTTGTGTAGAATAATTCCATGTATAGAAGTTTTGGATTAATACAAAAAGGGTTTTGATTCAGACTCATGGTGTTTAAATATTCTCTGTGTATGTATTGATGAATGTGATGCTCATGAATGTTTTACTCTTTCTGTCATGCAATTGCTGTTTATGCTATGTGTGTATGATTTCTTGTTAAATGTTTGAAATCTGAGAGAGAGAGAGAGTAAGGGAAATGAGTTTCAATTGTTTCTCTGTTTGAGTGAGTAAAATTTCTGCAAGGAGTGCAGTGGAATTTGTCTGCAAGGAGTGCGTGGACAGAAGTCAGAGTTCATCTCTGAAAACTCAGGAGAGATAGATTTTGTTCTCATTCCCTCAGAAGTGCAGCTTGGCATAGGAGCCATGCAAGGAGTGCACAGGCCGAGTAAAGTCTCAGAGTTGCGAACCTGAGAAATTGCTGAAGGACTACTACTGCAGGGAGTGTGCAGAGTCGAAGGACTTAAATCCTTTAAAGTAATTGAAGGATTTGCCACAAGGAGTGTGTGCAGGAGTATTCTTTAAGACTTGGAGTTAGAGAAAGCCCTGGAAGGATAAAGCCTTCGAAATTGTTGAAGAGAAGCACAGGAAGTTTGTGCATTGGAGCATTGAGAAGGCGTCGCAAATTTGTGTCGCAGGTGGTTAAGTACCGTTGAAAACCACTTTGGTGAAAAAGTTGAAGAAGTCCTTGAGAAGGAAGGGAACCAGATGGTAGGAATTCTCCATGGAGAATTCGCGAAGTCCCGCGAACAATCAGATCTCGCAGAGTAGCAGGGGGGTCACGACGAGTATTTTCAAAGGGTTCAAGGTCAGAAGAGACAGAGCCATAGATTCGAGCCAACAAGGGCCGTTGGATTTGCTCGAGGATTTCCATTTCGGGTTTTCATGGATTGAAGTCCCGAAATATTTGTATTAAGACTCGCGAAGTGTGAAGTCCCGAAAGGGCAGAGAGTCTAGTTGTGGACCAGCATCGAAAATTGTGTCGAGGGTTGACATTTCGAGATTTCAGGAAATAGAAAGTTGGGATTTCGAAGGTCGTGGAGCAAAGTTGCATGACATCGCAACTCACGAACTCACAAAAGGCGAATAGCCAAAATTAACATCGGGATTCGGAAATCCGAGGTTTGCGTCGACAAGAGATTTTGGTATCAAGAGTCTTGAACTTCCAATACGTGAAAAATGCGTTGACCATTGGATCAAGTGGGGAATCACAACCATTGATTTCTTTTGGTGACCGAATATCAGAGTTCAAAAATTCAGGTTTCAGAGGTCTGCGAGAGAAGACACTTGATTACGGATTTGCGAAATCGCGAAATCTGATCTCCCGAAGTATAAAGGGGGGAAATTTCTCAAGGTTGTTTGTGGGTGCAGATTTCCCGAAAGGGAAATAGAAGAGCCTAGTGTTGAGAGCTCTTTGGGGCAGTGGAAGAGGAAATATCCTGTTTGCGTGGACTTCCAACCTGCAGGTTGGTATCAGAGCCCAGAGAGGTTTCTTTGCTTTCTGTAGCAGGGAAAATAAGTTTCACCATGCCACCAAGAAGAAGGGATAGGCAAACACCTGATCCGCCAGAGGATAGGGAAATGCTGAGAAGAAGGGGTAGACAGATGCTTGATCTAGCCATGGAGAGAGAGATGCGTGACCTACGCACCAGACTTGAAGACATGGAGACAACACAGAGGCGCACATTCAGTGTTAGGGATCTTAGTGATTTTGAAAGTGAAAATGAAGCTGGACATGATGAAGAAGAAGTCACAGTAGAAGATGCAACAAATGAACGCTTACTTAGAGCTGTTGCAAGAATGATTGCAAGGGCCAAGATGGACATTCCAGTTTATGAGGGAAATCTAGATGTAGAGGAGCTTCTAGATTGGATTAGAGCCCTGGACACATACTTTGACTATGAAGATGTCGAAGAGGACAAGAAGGTCAAACATGCTATCATGAGGTTAAAGGGACATGCAACATTGTGGTGGGATGAGCTACAAGCTGACAGACGCTGCCAAGGCAAGCAGAAGATCAAGAGTTGGGATAGGATGATCGCAAAGATGAAGGCAAAATTCATCCCTAGAGATTATCAAATTACTCTGTTTAGAAGAATGCAGAACTTGAGACAGAAGCTGATGACAGTGAAGGAGTACACTGAACAGTTCTACAGGCTGAACATTAGAGCAGGTCATCGTGAAAGTAATGATGAAAAGGTTTCCAGGTATATGAATGGCCTGAGATACGAAATTCAAGACGATATGAGCATGATGACCATCTGAACGGTGGAAGATGCTTATCAAATGGCTCTGAAGGCGGAAGAGAAGCTGAGACGAAAGCAGTGTCAAAGAGGCCGAGGAAGAAGTCAGCCCAGGGGAAAATCAGTTGTCCAAGATAGAAATAAGAAGCCTAAAGAAGACTGGAAGAAACCTCATATTGAGAAAGGTGGAAGCTCACAGTGAGGGAAATATGCTGGACAGGGAAGACAATATACTGACCCAAGAGGAGATTATACTGATAATAATATTTTTCCTCGTACCAGAGGCAGAGGAAGAGGAAGAGGTGGAGTGATAAAATGCTTCACATGTGGAAAGGTTGGACACAAGTCTTATGAATGTCCAGACAAGAAGAAATAGGAAGGAGAGACTCACATTGTTGAAGCACAAAGGCGAAATGTTGAGGCAGAGGATGCTGAAGGCGGAAGATCGCTAATGATGCGAAAAGATCTTTTGACACCAGAGAAGGAGGTGGAGAGTTCAGTCCAAAGAAACAGACTTTTTCGGACTGCTTGCAAGACCAAAGACAGGGTATGCAAGGTCATTTTGGATAGTGGTAGCACAGATAATCTCATTTCAATAGCGATGGTAGAGAAGCTGAAGCTGGAGACGATTGATCATCCAAGCCCATACAAAGTTTCATGGCTACAAAAAGGACATCAGGTAAATTTCACTAAACAGTGTTTAGTTGAATTTCACATAGGAGGATATAATGATAAGATATTATTTGATGTTATTCCTATGGATGTTTGTCATCTATTGCTGGGTAGACCATGGCAGTATGATAGGAATGTGATTCATGACGGGAGAATGAACACATACACCTTAGAGAAGAATGGGAGAACTCACATGTTGCTTCCAATCAAATATAAGGATGTGAAACCTGAAGTAAGTAACACTGTACTTCTCATGAGTGGGGAGGAACTTCTTACAGAGGTTAAGAAGAAGGAGGATAAGCAATTCATTGTGGTCAGGAAGCCAAAGATTGTTTTAACCAGCACAAGGGTAGATGATTTACCAGAAGAGGTCCAGGAACTACTGGAAAAGTTCGCTGACATAGTAGTGGACGAACTACCTCGTTCGTTGCCGCCGATTAGAAGTATAAGCCATCACATTGATCTCATACTGGGAGCTAGTTTGCCAAACAAAGCCGCGTATAGATTGATGCCGTAGGAGAATGAAGAGGTCAAAAGACAAGTCCAAGATTTGTTGGACAAAGGTTTGGTTAGGGAAAGATTGAGTCCGTGTGTTGTTCCAACAATACTCAGTCTGAAGAAAGACGGAGGCTGGAGGATGTGTACTGACTCGAGGGTGATCAACAAGATAACCATCAGGTACAAATTTCCATTGCCAAGGATGGATGATTTGATGGATTGCTTAAGTGTAGACAAATATTTTTCGAAGATTGATTTGAAAAGCGGTTATCACCAGATTCGCATGAGGGAAGGTGATGAATGGAAGACAACATTCAAAACCAATGAAGGGTTATACGAATGGCTTGTCATGCCATTTGGTTTAACAAACTCGCTGAGTACTTTCATGAGATTGATGAATGAAGTTCTGAAGGATTTCATCGGAAAATTTTTCATTGTGTACCTTGATGATATATTGATTTTCAGCAAAACAGAAGCTGAGCATATGAAACATTTGGCTATAGTGATGCAGAGGTTACAGTAGGAGAAGCTGTTGATAAACATGAAGAAATCCTCGTTCATGAAGACAGAGCTCATTTATTTGGGGTTTGTTATTTCCACAGATAAGTTGAGGATGGATCCAGATAAAGTGGAGTTAATCAAGAATTGGCCATCACCGAAGAATATCTTTGAGGTGAGAAGTTTTCACAGGTTGGCTAGTTTCTACCGAAAATTCATTAGAAACTTTAGTGGAATTAGTGCACCGATGATGGACACAGTGAAGAAGAGACACAAATATTTTCACTAGACAGAAGAGGCTGAAAAGAGTTGTAATTTGTTGAAGAGGAAAATCATGGAACAACCAATTCTGGTGTTGCCTGATTTCCAAAAGACATTTCAAGTGAAATGCGATGCAAGTGGATTTGCAATAGGGGCAGTATTGAGTCAAGAAGACATGCCGATAGCATACTTCAGTAAAAAGTTGAATGAAGTGAAAGTGAAATACTCCACTTATGACAAGGAATTCTATGCTATTATACAGGCATTGAAGAAATGGAGACATTACTTGATATCGAAGGAGTTTGTCTTATACAGTGACAATCATGCATTGCAATTTGTGACTCAACAAGAAAAGTTGAATCAAAGACATGTAAAATGGGTTGAATATATGCAAATTTTCACTTTTGTGATTAAACATATTTTTGGTACTGCTAACAAAGTTGTTGATGCTTTGAGCAAGAAGTGTTTGCTATTACAGGAGTTCAGGGTCAAAACGTTGGGTTTTGATGATCTCCGGGAGATGTATCAAGCTGATCTAGATTTTAAAGAGGCGTACGAAGCAACTAAGAATCCAATTCTCAGGGATATAATCCAATGGGCAGAATAAATGATCCAGGAAGGATTACTGTTTAAGGGTAATCAACTTTGTATTCCAAAAAACTCCATGAGGAAGAATTTGCTAAAGGAGAAACATAGTGGAGGATTGGTCGGGCACTTCGGTCATGAAAAAATGTTCGCAAAGTTGAATGAGTCATATTTTTGTCCAGGAATGCGAGCAGAAGTTAAAATATTTGTGGACAGATATAGGATTTTCCATCATTCTAAAGGCAAGAGGCAGAATGCAGGATTTTATCAACCATTGCCCATACCTGAGAGGCCGTGGGATGTTGTTAGCATGGACTTCATATTGGGGTTGCCAAGAACACAAAGAGGGTTTGACTCAATATTTGTAGTGGTGGATAGATTTTCCAAAATGACACATTTCATTCCATGTCAGAAAACCAGTGACGCAACTCACATTGTGAATCTGTTTTTCAAAGAAGTCATTCGACTTCATGGCTTGCCAAGAAGCATAGTTTCGGATCGAGACACTAAGTTTGTAGGACACTTCTGGAAAACCTTATGGAAGAAGTTGGGAACAAACTTGTCGTTTAGTTTAGCTTGTCATCCTCAGACGGATGGACAAACAGAAGTGGTGAATAGGAGTCTAGGAGACTTACTAAGAAGCTTGGTGACAGAACACAACAGCCAGTGGGACAACATATTACCACAGACGGAGTTTTCTTATAATGACTCAGTTAACAGAAGCATGGGGCAGAGTCCATTTCAGATTGTCTATGGCATGCGGTCAAGAGGAATTTTTGAGTTGAGAGGTTTAGAACAGACTGTGACTAGGAGCGCTAGTGTAGAAGATTTCACAGAGGTGATGAAGGAACTTCACAACCAGGTGAAGGAACGATTGCAGAGTTCGAGTCAGGAATATAAGCGGAGAGAAGATCAACATAGAAGACAACTTCAATTTGAAGTTGGCGATTTGATCCTCGCACATTTGAGAAAGGAAAGGCTCCCGAGAGGAACATATAATAAACTGAAAATGAAGAAAATTGGACCATGCAAGGTCTTGAAGAAATTTGGGGCAAATGCTTACGAGATTGAATTACCCGATGGGATCGGAATTTCTCTGATATTCAATATCTCAGATTTTTACCCATATAAAGCTGAGGAAGCAGAAGTAGGAAATGAACATCCATAGGTTCAGTGGCGAAAATAGATGCCAGTTGCAGAAAATCCGCAGATGGAGCGCATACTGGACAAACGGGTTAGCAAGAAGACCAGGCAAAAGAAATACTTTGAGTATTTGGTCAAATGGAAGGACCATCTAGTTGAAGATGCCAGCTGGGAGAACGAAGCAGAGATCCCAGGGCATGGATAGACCATGCGCGAGCTCATGGACAGGAGACCATGAAAATTTTCAAGCAAGGGAGTAAGAATGACGCAGCCCTCCCAACCCGCAGGTCGGAAGTCCACGCACACGGGATCTTTCCTCTTCCACTGGCCCAAAGAGATCTCAACACTAGGCTCTTCTATTTCCCTTTCAGGAAATCTGCACCCACAAACAACCTTGAGAAATTCCCCCCCTTTATACTTCGGGAGATCGGATTTTGCGATTTCGCGAATCCGTAATCAAGTGTCTTATCCCGCAGACCTCCGAAACTCAAATTTCTGAACTCCGATATTCGGTCACCAAAAGAAATCAACGGCTGTCATTCCCCGCTTGATCCAACGGTCAAAACGTTTTTCGCGTATCGACAGTTCGAGACTCTCGATACCAAAATATCTTGTCGACGCAAACCCCGGATTTCCGAATCCCGATGTCAATTTCGGCTATTGGGATTTCGTGAGTTTGCGAGTTGCGATGTCATGCAACTCTGCTCCATGACCTTCGAAATCCCGACTTTCTATTTCTCGAAATCCTGAAATGTCAACCCTCGACATGATTTTCGGTGCTGGTCCACAACTAGACTCTCCGCCCTTTCGAGACTTCGCACTTCGCGAGTCTTAATACAAATATTTCGTGACTTCAATCCACGAAACTTAGAAATGGAAATCCTCAGGCAAATCCAACAACCCTTGTTGGCTCGAATATACGGCTCTGTATCTCCTGAGCTTGAACCCTTTGAAAATACTCGCCATGACCCCCCTGCTACTCCGCGAGATCTGATGGTTCACGGGACTTTGCGAATTCTCCACGAAGAATTCTGACCGTCCGGTTCCCTTCCTTCTTAAGGACTTCTGCAACTTTTTCACCAAAGTGGTTTTTAATGGTACTTAACTACCTGCGACACAAATTTGTGATGCCTTCTCAATGCTCCAATGCACAAACTTCCTGTGCTTCTCTTCAACAATTTCGAAGGCTTTATCCTTCCTAGGCTTTCTCTAACTCTGAATCTTAAAGAAGACTCCTGCACGCACTCCTTGCGGCAAATCCTTCAATTACTTTAAAGGATTGAAGTCCTTCGACTTTGCACACTCCCTGCAGTAGTAGTCCTTCAAAAATTTCTCAGGTTCACAACTCTGAGACTTTACTCGGCCTACGCACTCCTTGCACGACTCCTGTACCAAGCTACACTTCTAAGGGAATGAGAACAAAAGCTATCTCTCTTGAGTTTTCAGAGATGAACTCTGACTTCTGTCCATGCACTCCTTGCGGACAAATTCCACTGCACTCCTTGCAGGAATTTTACTCACTCAGACAGAGAAACAATTGAAACTCATTTCCCTTACTCTCTCTCTCTCTCTCAGATTTCAAACATTTAACAAGATATCATACACACATAGCATAAACAACAATTGCGTGACAGAAAGAGTAAAACATTCATGAGCATCACATTCAACAATACATACACAAAGAATATTTGAACACCATGAGTTTGAATCAAAACCCTTTTTTTATTAATCTAGAACTTCTATACATGAAATTATTCTACACAACTCTTTACTTCTTCTCTTCTATGCTCTATTCTCTCAACTGACATAATCCCCCCCTCTTACAATACACAATGAGGGTGTCTATATCTCGTTTGCCTCTCTCGTTCTAAACTGTCTAATCTATGCATTAAATTCTATCTACTTGCATTAACTACTATAAATGCCTTCTACTTACTAAGGACGAGAGCGAATCGCTCAAGGTCCGTTTACATTATACAAGTGTCCCCTCCGTTTAATGATCTCATTGTCATTACATAATATTTTCAAAATTTGCGCTGGGTGCTTTTCCAGCTGTCTTTTATCTCCACGCTGGCTCGCTTGAGATGCTCCTGCATCAATTGAACCAGAATCTGTAACACAAAACCATGGATAGAAAGAGGAAGCATCAATATTGTTAAAACCAAAGAGAATCAGACCAACCAAACATAGGAAGAATTCCCCCATGAGTTGATGATCCTCTGTGTGTAAAGATGGATGTGCACTTATGAACTCTTGATAGAGTTATGTGTGTTTAATCTATGAATGAAGATGAGAGGAAGTAGATCATGTGTGTATTCTTACCACGGATATGAACCATATGGAGGCTTCTAAAGTGGAGAAGAATTAACCCTTTGTTGCATGGGTAGATCGAAATCAACCAGAGTCGAATTGGGCATGTGGATACTTTAGATTTGATCAGGGTGAATATTTTATAAAATCGACAAATGAGATTATATCGTTGGGGCTTGCCATATCAAAGACTCAAACTCCACTTAGAGATTGCCGACAACAAGTTTGATCCAACGACAATATGCTCGGTAATCATGTCGATGATGAATGGGGCCAAAGATGATGAGCCAAAATAAGTTAAGTAAATAAACGGTGAGGATATAATTGGAGGAAAAGATCAACGATGAAGATAAAAAGGAGTGTTGGCAAGGTTAAGTTAAATCTACAGGGCGATTAAATTCCTTAAGTCAGAATCGATGGCCCAGAATGATTGAAGTGGATTCCATTTTGTTGGGACTGAGATGTCGTTGGGAAAATTGAATTCATGTATTGGCGCTTTGATGGAAGTTTTGATGATGAATCCTTTAGCCCAATAAATAGAGCTTTGTCCCGTGAAAGGAAAGGCTTATTGAAAAAATTAAAGGAGGTGCTCTCGGAAACCCTATTTCACTGGTGTGTAACATATTTCTTCGAGACTCTGTCAATGAAAGACTCCAAGAGCTAGTGAAAACCATTGATTTGGCACGATGAGTGGATCTCCATCATTCATTGGTGATAGTCGAAGTGTACTATGTGACCTATATCGAACATATTCTGATGATGATGAAGGACTATGTAACTAGTATGCCAGCATGGTAGCCAGAGTGTCCCAGGGGTGACATGTGTCAAAGTATGATTGTGCAGGATGAAAGTGGGTCCAGTTGTGCACCAGGCAATATCGGCCATTGAAGTTGAGTGTATCTCCATTGTTCATCGACAAAGAAACATCCAAATGAAAGTGTTCCCATTCTTCTAATTTCCCAATGATGAAGACATTGATGATGATAAGGAATTCAGTGAGCTAATGAGAGTCATCGAATGCTTGGAAAGTTTGGTCGAAGAAGATCCCGACTATCAGTTGTAAAGGTTAGATATGTCAGCATAAGACGACTAGGACAACAAGAGACAATGATAACCATTGATTGAATAACGAGTGATGCAATGACAACCGTAGATATGTCACGGGTCCCCCAACTAACCATCTCATGAGAAAATGAAGAGGTGGGTGATAACCATCGATAAACTTGAAGAGATGACTAGGATGAAGACCATTGATTAAGGAATATGAGGACCATTGGATCTGTCAAAGCATATCATCGGAGAAGATCCATCAAAATGAAATTGGTGCCCATGCACTTGTTGTCTCGATGACAACGATCATCATCCCTAGTGGAAAAGGAGAGAATAGATCGAATGTTGCGATCAAATGAAGAGACGATCAGATGGTTGTTAAGAGATGAGGTAATGTTGTGTATTTGGGTGGACAAAGAAAATATCAAAGGTCATGATCTATCCATGGCCAGATCTGACGGATGTTGTGCATTGGTACCCTAATGATCTTGATATCAAGGAAATAATCAATGGACATAATCAAATCTAGAACAAATATAATAGTGGTTGAGTGGTAAGAGAGTATAGTTAAATATTGAGGTCTCGGTGGTCCCGATATGATGGAGATCAGATTGATGGTCACAATCAAATGAAAATATGATCAAACAAATGTTGTGCATCGAGGTGTGTTGAGTGTCTTAGTACCCCGATGGTCTCAATATGAAGGAGATTAGATCAATCATTGATGATCACTCAAAGAGAATATCCAATGGTGGTTGAGCACTAAGAACTAGTGAATGAGATCGAATGAGATAGAAGGGAACCAAGACTGGTTTTCATGGAGTTGTTTAGAAGGAATTCTATAGTCCATTTTAAATGAGAGGAATCAGAGTCGAATTGATGAGCATGATTTGTATGTGGACAAATCATTGAGCGCACTAGCTCTATAAATAATGATTCCCTAATCGAGAAAAGAGTGGAAGAGTAAATTCAAAGGCTCTTTGGTGTGAGAGCAAGTATACGAAGAAGTGGAAGAACTTAGAAAAGTTGATGGAGTTAAAGGGGTTATGAGTTTGCAGAACCAAGAGAGTGGAATAATATGTGTGAGTAAGAGCAGTTATGAGAATCATATGTTTGAGGATACACGAGAATAGAAGAAAATAAGATATGAACATCTCAGGGTGGTTGGGAGGTGAAAGGAACTTCTAGATATGTGTTTGAGGCAGAGTATTGTTAAAAACTATTACAGGATTAACAATGTAAGTTGGTTTGATTATGAAACTTCACAAATCAAGGTGGTCGGGTGGAGCTAGGGAGAGGATTGAAGTCCTCATTGTGAGTTGGTGCCTTCTTTAACAACAAGTGGGTGCTTGTAGTGTAGGTTAGTCCCTGTAGTTCTACAAGTTGGTGCTTGTAGCAAGAATTGGTGTCCTTGGCATATTGGTGTTTGTAATTAGAAAGTGGGTGCTTCCAGTGCAGGTTTGTGCCTGTAGTTATACAAGTTGGTGCTTGTAGAAAGGATTGATGTCCTTGGAAAATTGGTGTATTCAATTAGCAGTGGGTTCTTGTTATGACAGGTTGGTTCCTACAATCTTGTAAGTTGGTGCTTGCAATAGGGATGGGTGTCCCTCAGAGGTTGGATATTTTTAATTTAAGAATTGATTAAACAAAGATATATCATTTGTGGTTTTCCCCCTTTATGGGTTCCCACGTTAAATCATTGTGCACTATTCTTATTTACAGAATGTTTATAGATTTGATTAATAATGAATATGTGCTTAATGTATTAAAGTAAATATTGGCAAAAAGAGATCAATACTGATTCACCCCCCTCTTAGTATTGGTGAATATTCCAATAAGGTCATCCTTGTATAGTCATCAATGAGAAACATGAAGTAGTTTTATCCTTGCAATATATCAGTTCTTGTTGGTCCACAAAGATCTATATATACAAGTTCCAATGGCTTGGATGTTGCATATTCCTTTGTCCTGAAGTTAAACTTTGATTGTTTTCCATGTTGGAACTGCTTACATACAATGCTTGAGGGTTTTGTGATCTTTGACATATCTCTTACTGCTTGTTTGATATTGATTTTTACCAGGTTGTCAAAGTTCATATGGCCCATTCTTTTATGCCACAAATAACTTTCATCTATCTGCCCTATAAAACATTTTTATCCATTGATTTCATCAAGACCATATACATTATTTGGAGTTCTGATTTCTTTTGCAACCAACTTTCCTGAATTTGATTTTTTGATCTCACATTCTTGGGAGTTAAAAGTGAGGTTGTGTCCTTGATCACACATCTGGATTACACTGAGAAGATTATGTTTCTTATTTTCAACACACATAACCTTTTCTGCTTTATATTTTCCATTGTCAACACTAAGAGTGCCTTTTCCAACTATCTTTGAGTTGTCATTGTCTCCAAAGGCGACACTGCCTTCATTCTTCTTTAGGGTGATAAAATTTGATCTATCTCATGTCATGTGACTAGATCACCCACTATCAATGACCCACTCATCCTTATTATTTTTTTCACGAAGTGCATCTTGAACGAACATGGATTTTTCTTTCTTTTGTTCCCTTTGTTCCTGATTTCTTTTCATGGTCGTTGAAGCTTCGTCTTTCTCATTTTTTCTAAAATACTTCTGCAAATTTTTTCTATATGCCCAAAATTATTGCAGTTATAACATATGATGTTATAGTTCATCAAAGGGGGAAACGAGCTTTAATTTCTTCTTGAGAATCCATGGGTATATCTATTGTGTTCCTCGTATAACCATCTCTTGCATTTTTTTCTGCAATCTATTGCTTTATGACCAAAACCATTGCAAGAATAAAAATAGCCAAATAAAGTATTTTGGTACATGATTATGTGATTCCATATTGATGGGAGAGTCTTCCTGATTCTGTCCCTATGAGGAATATTTGTCTTATGTTGAACATGTTGATCTTCCTTCCTATTGTTTTCTATCTTGATAGAATTTTTGAATATATCAACATAAATCTTGATCCTTTCATCACTTGACTGTTTTGAAGAAGTTGAGTCTTCTTCATCAACAATTTCCTTCCTTTTATTGTAACCAAGACCTGTATTTTCAAATGGT
Source organism: Picea engelmannii (assembly GCA_009831015.1). Taxonomy (NCBI): domain Eukaryota; kingdom Viridiplantae; phylum Streptophyta; class Pinopsida; order Pinales; family Pinaceae; genus Picea; species Picea engelmannii. The sequence goes on along the minus strand of ML787811.1, from coordinate 465,967 downwards.
GATATTTTACGATTTAGGATTTCATTCAAGGTTGTAGAGCTCTTCACAAATATATTGGTAGGTGGTCTTTCCAATTCCTTTCTTAGATAGACTATATCAGATTTTAGACTACTACAAATATCTTCTTTTTATTTTAGTCAGGATTTTAAGACTTCTTCAACTCTATTTGCCTCTTCTACTTGAACCTTTAGGATAATTACTGTCTTCTCTTCTTCTTGAAGATCACATTACTTCTCTTTATATTTTTGCAATTCCTTTTTTTGCTTTCTATTATTTTCTTTGAGTCTGTCTATTTTTTGTAAGGCACTAATGAATTTCATGATTTTATACTTCAAGATATTCTTATGTATCAATTTCATGATTTTATTCTTCTGTTGAATCCGTGTCTCCATTTTATAGGACATATGTCTACATCTCTAGAACCATAAACATAATTTATTCTATTTCATTGTCATTGTCATCTGAAGAGATATTTCCCTCATTAGCATATAGATTCTTCTTTTGTCTGAAGAATTTTCTTTTCTTTTCAGTATTTCCCTTCCTAAATCCTTTGAGGTTGGAATATTCTTCATTATTTTTATTCTTATAAGGGACTTTAGCAACAAAGTGTCCTACTTTTCCACAATTAAAACATATAAATGGGCTCTTACCTTTGTGTTTTCCTGATCCACTTTTGAGCTTTTTCACAAAGTTATCTTCGTCCTCATCTAATTCATTGTCTAAGCTATCACTCATCTTGTATTCTCTTGTATTTGTCTTCTTTGATGTGTTGAAGGCTACTTCCTTCATTGACAATTTTGTTGGCTTGTCCTGTTCTATCCTCATTGCCTATACAGTGAGGATTTTGTGCAACTCATCCATTGTCATCTTGTTTAGGTATGTTAATTATTCAATGACATATATATTGGGATTAAAATTTGAGGGTACTGATCTAAGAACCTTTTTCACAATGATGGTTTATTCAATCTCTTCACCCAATCCTCTAATAGTGTTGACTATCTCATCCACACATAGAAAACATGCTGCAATACTTTATTCTTCATTCATCTTAAGGATCTCAAACTATCCTCTATGGGTTTGTAACTTTTCCTTCTTGACCTTTTCATCTCCTTCATATATTTTTTGTATCTTGTCCCATATCTCTTTTGTTGAACAACAATGCATGACTTTGACAAACAAATATTTTTCCAAATCGCAAAGAATAGCATTCTTGGCCCTAGAATTATTGTTACCGAGCCTCTTTCCATCTGTATCTACGGGTGGGGTTTTTGGAGCTGTGTAACCATTCTCAACTGCACTCCAAACATCAAACCTGAGTAACATCAGATAGGTTTGCATTCTTTTCTTCCATAAAACATAATATGATCCATCAAATCTTGGAGCTTTGTTTGTGGAAAAGTATTCATGTTCATCCATTTGAGTTGCAGGAATTCAACTTCCAATGGTTAGATTGTTCCTGAAGAACATGTTCTGTTACCAATTGTTGGCACACTTTCCTATATTGAGAGGAGGGGGGGGGGGGTGAATCAATATAGGACTATTTATACTTTTATTATAATCTTTATTAATTTATTACTTCACCAATCATAAGCAATTAATAGGCAATGTACAAACAATCATAAAATCCACACTACATAGATATTTGACGTGGAAACCCAAATGGGAGAAAACCACAAAAATTTTCTTTATAAATATTGTAGGCACAATCCTATTGTTACAATAACTGCAAGCACCAACCTACATGAGACACCAATATCCTCTCCTAAGCACCAACTTGGAAATCATGTTTGCAGGAACCAACCTGCAGGAGACACCAATCCCCTTGACTGGGAACCTACTCAGTTATCCCTGTATCCACCAACCTATAGTTGTTGGATTTGTAGGCACCCACCTGTAGGAGACACCAATATCCTTAGTTGAGCACCAACTCAACACTACCTGTAGATATCAATTTCAATGGATGCATCAATCTCCTCAATCTTTCATCATTACTAGATCATTTTTTTCTTCAAGTCTTCACCTACTCAAATCTATTGCACTATCATTTGTTGTTACTATTCACAACTTGCAGATGTTCCTTTTGTCCTTGTACCTCCCAACCTCCCTTGAGTATTGCATTATCTTCCTTTCATTCTACAAGAATACTCAGACCTTCGAACCTTAGAGCTTCTCTTTTGTAATCCTCACTTACTCGTTTCCATCCATCTTTAACTAGATTAGAGCATCATTCTTTATACAAAACATACAGCCAAATGTTTGTCCACATATCCAAAGAATACTGCCATGGGGTCGGCTCTAGATCTCTTTACTTCTTCCTCCAAAATCGGGCTTCAAATATCCTTTAAAACACTTCCATGAAAAATAGTCCTGGTTCCCTTCTATTGCACATGATCTTATTCACTTGTCCTTAGCGCTCAACAACTGTCATATCTATCCTCTGATAGATCTCAACCGTTAATCCTCTCTTTGTCCACCAAAACATGCAACACATCCTCGTTTCTCAACAACTGTTAGATCAAACCAAGATTAAATGTGGACCTTCAATCTATGATCACGTTCATCAGGACCTTCAGGTCTATTGGGTCCCTGAGCTATCCAGATATTAACCTGTTGTCCTCTCATTGGCCCTCGAAGTCCCCTCTGTCGGAACCCATCCACTCATAAATGATTCCACTCCAACAAGAACCTATTTGATGGAAAATATTCCAATGGATCCAACCATCCTCGAAGTTTGGAATCAACGACTGAGATTTCATTTTGTCTATTTTCTGAACTATGGTCCATATACTTCCTTAGATATATTGTTCATCAGGGTGCATCCACTTCGATTGATCGTACTCCAATAGCCATCAAATATCCTTCTCAAATACATCATGGTCGTTGATCCATTCTCTACCCATCAAAACACACAATGCAACCACAATGCACAACAGTCGTCCGACTGGACCTCGAATTGATCTTGATTGTTGATCCAAGTCTCACATAGCTCAAGCCTTCAACGCACAACTATCGTCCGATCAGATCTCAAATTGATCTCGACCATCAATATGTATTGATGGATTCACCACGGTTCTAAGCCAGATTTATTCTTTATTTCAAACTTTCGCAATCTATAGAATGCACTCTCAAGTTCCACCGCACTCATATTGCACCTATACTTAAACACATTTCCAACCATTTCTCCACGGGTCTACAAGACATTATGAGTTGTTGGATCTCTCATCCTCTAATTCGTCCAATCTATGAAAAGTGGCCACCTCTTGGGCTATCATATCTCTCACCTTTTGGGTCATCCGATCTGTTCTTCATACTTAGTCAATTTTTGAACTTTCACCACGGGTCTGCAACATCTCCGTTCTTCTCTTGTTCATGCCCTCATTCGTTCAACCGATCCACTCTTTATACTTAGCCATTTATTTGAAATAATTTTAGTTCTTAGTATTCATTCTTGATACTAAGAATTCATTTTTTATACTTATCCATTTTCATACTCCTACCACGACTCTCCTATACTTAGTCGATTTTCGACCTCTCACCACGGGTTCTTCATTCATTCTTCACTTGTCGACTCCGTCCATCCGATCGATTATCGTCACTTAGTCATTTCTTCACTGTGCCCTCATACTTAGTCAAATTTCCAAGATCTCATTGCGGGTCCATGGGTTTCACTCGTTCTTCACTTACTTATGATTCTCTGTTGTGCTCACTATCTCCACAATATCTCAATACTTAGTCATTTTCAAGACATCAATCGATTCTTGTTAGTTTTTTTTTTCAAGATCACACATGATGCAGTGGCTTCCATTTAAACATATTCTTCAGGTACACTGGATGACTTGGAATCAATACATGTCCTAATACATGGCTCTGATGTGGCACTGATGTGGACAAGTTGGCCCATCAGGTATCAGACTCTAGTACTTTGATCTTGGCCGTTTATCTTTGATGATCGATGGTTAGGATTTAACCGTATCTGGGTCCATTGTTCTTCACGAAAAAAATTAACTTCCCACATAGAGTTTCGTAGCTCTTCTACTTTCATTCAAACAATGTAATATTAGTTTTCATTATAAACATTTTGAACACGTTTTTCCAAACGAATGTGGGATATTGTCTTCTTGGTTATTTCTTCCTCTGCCCCTTTAAACTTCAACTCTAGTTCTCTTATCGAACTTATTGCTTCCCAAAGATTCCTTTACTTCATCAAGATTCATTGAACTGTGATCACTTTTCCACAAAGATATTTACCTCCTGGATTTCGTTGTTCCATTTCTTTTCAATGAGGTCATCTTGTTCTTCTGATGTTCATTCACACATAGCCCTATTAGCATGCATGTACATTCTCTTTTTCTTCTGTTTGGCTCAATTTTCCATATGGATGCTTTCTGTTTGGATGTAGTAGTTTGGATGCTTCCTTGATATACTCTTCTCCCTGTCATTGACAATAGTTAGTATCCCCATTCCTGTGATATCAATGAAATCCTTTGACATCAATGGAAACACAATTTACAACAAATCATTAGCCATGCTATGCTTGAAGACAACTATTGTTGGGTTGTGGTTATGCTAGAAAAGAGGCCTATATTCCTACAAAATGGGATGTAAGAATGTAGTGCATTTTCCTATTGAGGAAATGACTCAAGAGCCTTGTGAAGGATATTATTAGAACTCCTTGGGAAGCTTAGAGTTCCTGGAAGTCCCCAGCTAAGGGTTCCTGACCAACCAAGTGCATTGGAATCCCTGATAAATGAATGGTACAACTTGAGGGACTGTGAGCAATGAAGGGGGTACATTCCTTGGGTAGTGTAAATTGTGGGTAAGAAAGAGACCTAGAGGATTGGAACTATTGTAGAAGTAGAACCTGGGTTTGGGGTTGCTATGTGTGGAGAGTGGACAACTAGTGGGACAAATTTCCTTATGGACTCATAGTTGCAGCTTGGGGGTGGCCTATTGTTGAGAGAAAATGAACAACAATGACTTAGGCTAGGAGGTTCATCCTTTGTACGCAGCCAACTGGTTAATTATTAATAGATAAGTGTTTTTGTTCTATTCTTATGTTATTCTGCTATGTAAATGTTTCATATGAATGCTGGGTATTTTGTTGTTTCTTGAGTAGTTGCATGCATGGTTTTATTTATGTTGTTAGATGCATTTAGAATATGGTAGCAATCAAATGGTTTAATATGTGTGTGATATGTAGCTGGTAAGATACATGAAATTAATTTGCAGTAAATATTTATGATTTAATGTTTTCCCACGTGTAATGTTGCTTAATTTAAGGCTAGGTACAATACATTATGGTATCATAACTTATGGTTCAACACTAGACCCGTTTGGGCCAAGAAACGATGCAAATTTGGGTAAAATTTTGTTGTTATAGATGTTGTGTGTGACGAATTTGGGGGAAAGCAGAGAAAATTAGAGAGAAATCCCCAAATTCATGAGAAAAATCCAAGTTTAAATGACTCAGCATTGTCTATGACAGGCTCAATGGCATAGATATGCAGAGTTGCAGAGTTAAATTCAACTTGGAAGGTCAAATTTCTTGTTTTAATGGTCATTGTAGCGTTGGACGAAGTTTAATGGATTGAAGGACAAGATCATGTTTGATCTCAAGATTCATTGAGATAAATTTAAAAACTTATAAGGTTTTGAGAGTTTGAAAGGTGAAGTGAATCGACAACCATGATCTGTTTTTGGCCATTTTGAAGTTGAAGAAGATCAACAATCATGATTTCTTTCAGAGCTTGGAAAAGAGAGAAAATCGACAGTCGATACTTGTCGGTAGAGTTGGATGAAGTTTGATGGATCAAAGGCCAAGATCAAATTGAATAATAGATTGAAGACCCAAATTAATTGAATATTGGTCAAGAATGTTTTCAAAGTGTTGGAGTTAGCTAAAGTAAATTTTCTATGGCCAACGATTGAGGGTCGATGAGAACATCAAAGTCTTTATATCATCCAAATAACTGGTCGATCGTCGATGGTCGATGGTCGAGGATCGAAAAAATATAGGTAAAGGTTTCATGCATCCAAATGGGATCACCAATCACCAATGGCTAATGATCAAGGATTGGAAGAAGTTGGCAAGAGTGTTCATTCATCCGAGAGAGATCTTTGATCGTCGATGGTCGATGTTTGGGCATCAACATATTTAGTATAGTTCTTTAAGTCTTTCAAGCGAAGTTTTTAATTGTTGATGAAGGAAAAGAGGATGATGACTTGTAATGACATGTTAGCATCCACATGTCATTCCATATCAACCAATTTGATGCCTTAGGTTGACGTGTCATGCCATGTCCTCATCTAAGTGTCATGTCACATCAACATAGTTGTCATGTCGGACAAGATATGGATGATGGTCGATAATCGGTGCTCGAGGAAATTGTAACTAAGTTGGTTGTCAAAGGAATTCACTGATGGTCAATCATTGATGGCTGGAGATTGACAAGATTTGTGGGTGACTTTTGGTTTGCAAAGAGAAACAAATGATGGCCAATGGCTGACAGTCGGATCGACTGATTTGGAGAAGTTATTTTTCAACCAAAATGGATGACCCAAGGTCAAGGGTTGGCTGAATTAATAAGGTGTTTCATCCACAAATGAAAATTGTCAATGATTGAAGACCAATGGTTGGGTCGTCTGGTTTAGAAATGTCTTGAAACCAATTGCTAAAGAAATGGGTCAATGGTTGATGGTCGAGTCAACAATTTTGGAAAGGTGTTGTGTGCAACCAAAGGATTTAGTCGATTGTCAATATCTGATAGATTCATATCAATGGATCGGATTTCACCTAATTTGAGATCGACGACTCATATTTAAAACGTTGTTTTAACAAAAAAAAGTCAAATTTCTATGAATTTTTGGGGTTTTGATGGTCATGAACTTGCAGGGTGATTTGAGGTCCTAAAAAACGTTTTTAGATAATCAAAACCCACGAGAAAATAATGTACCAAGGAACACTATGTCTTTTCATATTAAATAAAATAACTCTGAGAGAGTTTTCCAACGAGCTAATTTGTTCGCAAAATGGAGCTCATATGAGAAAGTTACAATTGAAATAGTTAAGGTACAATTTTCGACGCCAATTTACTTCTAGAGGGCATAACTCCTAGCTCAGAAGTCTGTTTTGGGCATAGGAGTATTCTATGGGAAGCTTATGAACCATAGAAGACAACCGTGGAGCCAATTTTGGAATATGGGTATGCAAAAATGTGCAGGAAGAGAACTAATACACCTATAACATACATGGCTAAAAAGGTAAAATAGTCAAAACTTTTGTGGGTTGTAACTAGCAGTATGAAGCCCAGTTAAGGGTGAAATTGTGATATATCGTTCATAAGGAGTCATGGACATAACCAATTGAGATTTTTCTAAAATTCAAAGGGAATTGGTGTAGGGATGCATGAACATGGATAAAATTACTAAGCTTGAAGAAAGTCCAAAGGGGCAAAGTCGTCATTTCCATATTGTTGCAAATTTTGACCGGAGCATCGACTTGATAATATGAGAGATGTTATAAATTCATTGTTAGAAATATTATATGTCATGTAGAAAACTTTTCTTGGTTCTTGATATATTTACCTCTGTGATTGGAAAAATTTGGTGTTTGAGATTGTCTACATCAAGGAGAAATGTGTACAAAAGGGTTAAATTGAAAATACTCAATTTCCTATAAATTTTTGCTCAGTGCTTAGAATGGAGAAATAATGTAGTAATTAGAAATATATTGGATAGGAGAATCCATATGTTCACTTATAATTTAGCTTTGATCCAAATAATTCTCAAGGAATTAGAAGGAAGGTTTCTGGTGTACTTGAAAGACACCATTGAGTGGAATGGGAATTTCAGGAAGTCATAACTCTTGGATTATAAATCAGATTGAAGCATGAGTATGGTCATTGGAAAGGTAATCCAGAGAATATCATGATAGAAGATCTAAATTATTCAGGGAGGCATCGGGTTGCTCCATAATTTGCTAGAAAAAGTGGAATTGGATTCCATGAACCATGTAATTGCTCAATGTGAAGATTTTTCCAAATAATGCCAAAGTTCGGAGAGACTTTCCAATATTATAGAGGTGATTTATAGAGGTAATTGATGGGTAAGTAAGAGTATTGAAACACATGATAGTTCCTATGCATAAATATAGAGGCACACTTGAAGTGAAACATCCTAATAATTGGAAAATGTGGTTGATCTTGTCAACATGGAATCATTAATTAGTAGAGAAACACTCAAGCAAAGAGTGTTGTTTGAAGGGATTTATAGAAAGAGGATAAGATTCTACAATTGAACATTGTGTGGGTATGATTCTAGATTAATTCTAGGATATTGGACAGGGAAGCATGTCAATCTTGTACAATTGGATAAAGCATCAAAGAGCTGCAAAAGGGGAAGGGTGGGGCTGCAGAAAAAGTAATGCAAGGTTGACAAAGGTCTAAGGAAGAACAAGGGAATATTAGTATTCATCTGTTATTGAATCTGAATGGTTTGCAAAGGAAAAGAAACAAAGGTTATCACATAAGGTATGAATCCAATAGGTGAAGAATTTAATTGCATGCACAAGGAGTTAAGGAGGACTCCATAGCCTGAAAGGTGGAAATATAGTGAGGGTTACAAATCTTGTTGCAAGAGAAGGAAAAGAAGATGTCATGAGTTAAGGTGTGACTTATGGATTGGATGAGTCATCTCTATGAGAAAGTATACAAGTGCGGGATGAAGGAATTTTTACATGTGATCTAGCAACTTTTGTATAAAAGTATAGAAAGGAAGAAGGTTGCCTCTATTATTAGAGTGTGCAGCAAAATCAAGGTACAAGTGCAAATAGATGGTGTAGCATTTCCATTTGGAGTAGAGTAGTTTTGAATGGCCAAGTAGTGCTTCACAATGAATCATTCAATTAAGTGAAGAGAGATATTTAAAATTGAGCAAAGCCATGGATGACAAAGAGTATTAGAAAGATGACATAAAATAAATATTTTTGATAAGGATATTTCAAGACTGGTTTGGTTAAGGAAATGGGGAAAGGTTGATTAAATTGCAGTATTAATATTAAGCTGAAATAATGAATGTTACAACATTATGGATATTGATAATTATAGCCAAAAGATGTTGGGGTAGGTTTTCTTTGTAGAAAGAAAGTGGTTGTGAGATGATAGCACTAGTGTATCTAGTAGTTGGAAAAGAAGAATGGACAAGTGGAGCTTGGCTGAAAAGTTCAGAATAGGGGCTAGTGGTGCACAGTTGAGTGAAATGGAAGTGCACAGGGAAGTGAGGTTCTACATGAATTCAAGGACAACCATCTACAACAAAAACCAAACAATTAAATTAAATATGAAATATATATGCATTGGAGTGCATGGTAGAATGAATGCATGATGCATACAACAAAGATATGATGCATGTGCATAAAATAGACATGAAATATCAAATGTTTGGTTCATAATGATGTGCATTTGTGCATGTGGACATGGATGAACATGTTGGTGGCATGAGTATAGACTGAGAGTAGTATATATATATATATATATATATATATATATATATATAATGATGTTATGATTTTTGAATAAAACTAATGATGGATTGTGTATCTATGAAAAATGATTATAGCATGATGATATTGTTGCTTATGGTATCCATCAATATGAAGACAAACAAGGATGGTGGAAATGTTGATTAAGAGGTTGGTGAAGGCAGCCTGTGAGCTTCTACAAAGTACCAGTTGATCAAGTAGCATCAAGTAAATTGTTGACATCCATGCATGTATGCATTTTGGGTTGTTATGATGTATAAATGTCGAAGGGAATTGAGGTAAGAATTCCCTTAGTTGAATCTCAATATTTGAATTGATGTAAAGGCAGGAGGACTTGAGTATGCAAATATTATTAGTTTCTTGAATGCATTTATGGGAAATTTAATTACATATTGTGTTATGTTGGTTATGAGATCATAACCAAGTTAAGTCAGGAGACATTACTCCTATTGTAGGAATGAATGCCATTAGAGATGGTCATGTGTGAGGCCATGATGAGATTGTATATGGAAAGGATATAGTGTCATCCAAGTGCATAATGGTTTTCCCCTATATAACCGATGTTTGGACTGCAACATTTTTGCCTACACTGGATAACACTAAGGGATGATGTTCCTAGTGTTGCGTATGGGTTGAAGAGGAAGGTTTCCAAATGATCGGATGGGCTGTGAGGAAAATTTTGGGTGATGTATTGTGGAATGGGCCATACCTTCCAACTCATATGGTGGAATACATGAAATAAAAATATGGTATTCCATAGTCAATGAAAGGATGCATTGTGTAGATGTGACCATGATTAATGGCACACTGGTTTTATTATTAGTAAAGTTTGATTGCATTATGAAAAGCTCGGTATGTTGATAATGCATGTTCAATGAATGATGGTTTCATTCTCTTTATTATCATTAATGATCAAATTCCATTTTTAATATGAATAATAGTTGGAAGTGATGGAATTTTTAGATTAATATAATTATGAAAATCACTTCATGGACTGAATGAAAATATTGTGTGTGAGATACTAACAACTTGTTTGGCTGTAAGAAAATTGAGGAAAATGCATGTAGAGTGGTCTTGGATATGGAAATGATGTAATCCCATAAGGAAGACTAATATATATAGCTGCAAGAGTCAAACATAATGAGCAAAAGTCTCATGCATGAGAATATTCACTTTCCTGTATAAACATATTTGAGAAATTAATAATTGAAAATTGCTATGATATGCTAACAATTTGTTTGGTTGCATGAAAATTGAGAAAATTGCAAGGGAATTGGTATTCGATATGGCAGGGATGTAATCCCATAAGGAGGAATGATATATACTGTTGCAAGATCCAAACAACTATGAGAATAAAAATCATGTTTGAGAAATTATGTTTTCCTGTGTAAAACAAATTTGGAATTTTATAATGAAAATTGTATGATGATGTCTCATATTGATTGTATGCATATGATGCAGATGAGATGATTGCCACAAGTTATATATTGTTGCATTTTCGAAGAACCAGGTTGTCAGGCCCAAAGAGTGAATCTTTTTTGTGAGTTGCACTGTCGAAGAACCAGGTTGTCAGGCCTGAAGAGTGAACTCTTGTGTGAGTTGCACTATAGCAACAAGGTTGTTGTTGGTTATTTCTTAGTAGTTCTTCCTAGCAGTGAGTCCCTTGAGATCCCATTAGTTAGATTACTAGTTACCCGTGCAAGAGAGACCCTGAAAAATGAATGGGATGCTGGTGGACTTAGAGCAGTGAAGGGGTACATTCCTTGGGTTGGGAAGGTCTATAGGAAGAGAGCTAGTGGAAATCGAGATAGTTGTAGGAGAATGTCAGTGGCTTACATGTTTGTTTTGGGCCACAGAGCCTTTGTATCTATGTTTTGGGGCCGGAGCACCTATGTATTTATGATTTTCTGGAGGACTGAAGTGCCTATCTATTTGTGGTATTGGGGTTGGAGTGTCTATGTAATTTTGTTGGGGTTTTCTATTCCATGCATCTAAGGTTCTAAGAAGAATTTTCCATTTATAAAGAAAGATGAGTACCACCTCTATAAAAACAAGGAGAATCTTTCTTGTTCCTCACAAGATTTTTTCTCAATGTTGATAATTTTCCGTTGACTGAAAAAAAATCAATAAACACTTGTATAACATATTGATTGTGATCTTTAAATCCCATTTATGTGGTTCTTGTTATTTACTTTTATTGTTTTGAATAACCCATACTCCACGTGTTCATTCATTCTACCATGCTCGTTTCAATTATTCCCATATTTATTGTTACACATCCTTTATTAATATTTGTCTGGGCCATTTGAGACGCATTTTACTAATGCACCAAGTTATGTTTCTTCTCTAGTCAGTTCCACCACCCATACTTAGCATCCTTTATTAACACCTACACAAGAAGCATTTTGTTAAACCCATTGTCAATGTCCCGTGCTTTGCAAACATGTTAAGAGAAAATAACTTACTTGTTCAGTAAGATATTACCATTAATTTACTTGAGGAGCCTTGTCATCATTTCGATATCATACATAAGACCTAGAAAATAGAATGAACTATGCCCATAGATCATTTGACTCTTTTTAAAACACCCTATTTAAAATTAACATTAACAAAAGGAGATGGTATGATTCTAGGTTATCCACTAAGTTTAGTGGCCATGGTTATTGTGTATTATTCATTTGCATAGTAAAAGTAAATTTACAATATGTTCAAAGGTTTGATGATCCCAAAATAATAGGGAACAATTCTATATATCACTTTTTAAGGATTTTTTTTATTTTTTATGGTTCATTATACGTTTTTCTTAGTCTTTCTTATTGATTTGAGGACATGTTCTTCATATTACGTAATTTAGGGTATTTAAACTATAAAAATTCTAATTTAATTTAGGGTATTTGTTCCTATTTTGTTGATTCAAGCATATGTTCTCCATATTTAGAATATAAAAACTTTAATATAATTTAAGGTATTTGTTCTTATTTTGATGATTATAACTTATAGAGATTTTTTGTAATTTAGTATATTTAGAATGTAAAAACTTTAATATAATTTAAGGTATTTGTTCTTATTTCGATGATTATAACTTATAGAGATTTTGTTGATTCTTGATTTGATTCAAGTATATGTTCTTCATATTAGTGTAATTTAGGGTTATTTATTCTTATTTTGTTGATTCGAACATATGATCTTTATATTATTTGTGTAATTTAAGGTGTATTTAGAATGTAATTTAGGGTATTTAGAATATAAAAACTCTATAATTTAGGGTGTATTTAGATTGTAATTTAGGGAATTTAGAATATAAAAGCTCTAGATTGTTTGTGTGATTTAGGGTGTATTTAGAGTATTTTATTTAGAATGTAATTTAGGATATTTAGAATATAAATTTTGGATTACTTGTTTAATTTAGGGTGTATTTGAATGTAATTTATTTAGGGTGTATTTAGAATGTAATTTAGATTATTTAGAATATAAAGACTTTGGATTACTTATGTAATTTAGGGTGTATTTGAATGTAATTTAGACTATTTAGAATATCAAAACTCTATAATTTAGGGTGTATTTAGAATGTACTTTAGGATATCTAGAATATAAAAATATTATATAATTGAGGGTATATTTAGAATGTAATTTAGGGCATGTAGAATGTTTCTTAAGGCTTAAGGGTCATAAGCCCTTACACTTAAGGCTCTGGGGTGTATTTAGAAAGTAATTTAGGGTATTTAGAATATTTCTTAAGCCTTAAGGGTCATGGGTCTTGAGGGTAGGGTACTTGAGGGTTATGGGCCATGAGGGTGGGGTGTATTTAGAATGTAATTTAGGGTATTTAGAATATTTCTTAAGTATTGAGGGTCATGGGACCTTACATTTAAAGGAGTCTTTTTGGGTAAATAATAGAACCAACTCATGTCTAAGGTTCATAGCTCGGGTGTTTGGGTAAATTGTTTGTTCTCCTCCCCACTCAGGTTCAATTCCCATAAGTGACATGTTGGCCTATTGTGATAAGGATAAAAGGATAGACACCCACTTTAAGTGGGACCCCCTCGTGGGTGTGTCTCCAAACATGTTTATAGTGGCAACAAGCCAGATTTGAACCTAGGCTACTAATTCCCCTAGATTAAAAAAAAAATAGAACCAACTCGGTCAAAAACTTCATGAGCGACAATGAGTCCACAGTTCTTCATTTTGAAGCATCACACATGTAAAGGCTTGTGAGTATGAATTCCTTTCGCATGTGGGATACATATCCTCTATAGAAAACAATGGGAACTGCCCCATGAACTGCAGATTCAAATTCCTTTTCAATGTCGATTGCCTCTTGGAACTCTTTTTTTAAGTCCCTGCCGAACGCTGGGACTTTAGCAACCGATTCATTATTGACCATCAATTAGTTAAGCTTTGATTAAAAATATTTTTCAAATCGATTATTTAAGATTTGACTAAAAATATTTTTCGATTGTCCCATGTTTTACATAGGACAAACAAAATAATTATTTTTTACAATATTTAAATTACTTTTATAATTTTATAATGAATGCTATTAGCTAATAGGTTCAAAGTCTTATTTTCGAGCTTCTTATATAAGCCAAGTTTTATAACGTAGGTTTCAAGTTTTGATATTGCCAAGCTTCTTCTTATATAACCTAATTTTAATGTTCTTTTAATATATTAAAATGATTTGTCTTGTTAGTGAATTAATTTTTTTTCTTTATCAATGCACCGCCATGTACCACCTTCAAGCAAATTTCAATGCACCGACATGAATAGATCCATAGATCCATGTAACAAGTGTTGATGATTAAAGCTATGTGAGACATTCTCCAGCTTACAAACCTGTGAGATGTGGATCATTGCAGCTATGTGAGATATTCTCCAGCTTACAAACCTAAGAGAAAGCCCCTGAGAAGGGTGTGTGGTTCCCATCTGAGACAGAGTTGGAACGTAGAGATGACCTCCTCCATACAGAGAGTTGAGAAGAACTCTAGATGATTCTCCTATGTAACACAGTGAGAAAGGTGATCTACAAAGTTGGGCGTGCTTATGGTTGAGCACAAGGTGAACGTGTGAAATCCCAAAGTGTTGGGTGCATCGTCATGACAACATAAATGAAGATGATGTATTAGCCTCCTTTGAGCAGAAGAGTTGATGAGAAAATCCAGATGAATCTCTTGTGTAATGCAGTGGGAAAGAAGATCTGCTGAGTGGACGTGCCTGTGGATGAGCACAAGTGAACGTGATCCTAGTGGCTGAGCACTAGTGAAGAAGTAGTTCATCTGTGTAATGCAGTGAGCCAGAGATATGGACATCCCAATGGATGTGCCCCTAGTGGATGAGCACTAGTGGGTGTATCAGATCCCTTTCTATATTGTTCAAGAGTTAGACCTTCCTGTAACCCTAATTGTAATGTAAAGGGTACAGGTTGACCCCACCTTAATGTGACTGGTAATTAATGTAAAAGATAATTAATCTAGTTAATATTAATTATATTATAAGCTATTGAGGTTGGACATGTTGTGCCAATAGAAACTTCTGTTGACAGGTTCAGGTTAGTATAAGTAGAGGTAAATTCCCCATTGAGGAATCATATCGTTTAGGTGAGTTTGGAGATTTCAACAAGTACACCTTCTTGGGAAAAGTTTGCACCTCTTAGGTGCTAGTATTATAGGTTTTGAGCACCCTATTGTGTGCTAGGTTTTCTTGGTGGTTAAGGTCTTTCTCTTGAATAATATAGAAAATGATTTGGTTGGGTTTTCTTCCCTTGTTAAGAAGGGTTTCCCAGGATACTTCTTGTGTTCTTGTTCATGGTGTTTCTTCTTGTGATCTTGGTTGTTGCAACATTATTGGTTATGGTTAAGTGAAATGATAAAATGAAATGAACTTCATGCTTAACCTTGATTATTGAAAAATAAACATGGTATCAGAGCATAGGTCTTGAAGAACCCATTACACAAAACTTCAAGGAAAATCATCCTCCTTTTGCAGAACCGTACGACCCTCCTAGGGTTTCCAGAAATTTTGTACAACCCTCCTTATTTCTCAGTTTCAAACCTTAATACTTGGACTTTGGGGATGTTTTTGGCATAGGAGGGTACGAACTCCTTCAACACACCTCTAGAAGCTCTTAAAGTGAAATTCCAAGAACTTTTGATTTTTGGCACTAGGGTTTCTAGGGTTCCACCAATTTTTGCAGATTTCTGGTTTTAGGGTTTCTGCAGCTCTTTGAAGAATCCCTCAAGATTACATGTGTTCTTATGAATTTCAAGGATTATTTTTTTCATTCATAATTCCAACAAAACATAAGGTTGCTAGCCTAGCCTAGCCGTTAGGTTTTCTATCCCAATTGACAAGGGTTTGTGAAGAATCTAAAATTATGATGAACATACCTATGATGGAAGATACACTTGATGGATCAAGCAACTTCAAGTTCCTGGAAGACAATAATTCAGAGGAAGACTTATTGTGGGTGATACAAAAAGGTGACACTATGACTACCCTCTTCATGAGTATGTCAAGAGGGCAGAGATCAACCAGGTTCCATCGAAGAAATCATATTAGCACCCTCAGGTATGCACTTGTATATATATTATTTGTAACATTGTCATGAGAGAAATTGCAGGAGGAAGGAACCTTCTTGCTGAAGTCATGGATCTAGAGGGATATCAGTGCATTCAGAAGAACAACACATTGGAAGTGAAGACCCCAGGTTTGATTGTTGAAAATGTCATTCTCTAACCTATATTTCTAAAGTTTTCTACATTACAAGTAGGTGTTGTCGCTATGACAAGAATCTTTAAAATTGTTTTGATTATAGAGATGTACTCATTATTCTCCTTTAGGAGATATTTTTGTTTTGGTTCCTCTTGTTTTCTTGTTCTAGATAGGTTAAGAACAAAGGAAGATGTTTATTCTTCAGAGGGAGCCACTTGACTTAGAGGGAGTAAAAAATATTTGAGAAAGAGGAAAAACCAATGAAATAATGCATGATCAGAATCTTTCTATGTTTCTATGGGCAAAATCATGCATGGCATAGTATATTTTTAGAACAAGAGTATTCACTAGACTTTGAAAAACATAACTCCCGAAAAATCCTTCACCGGAGTGAAGCCTGAGATTGAACACTTCAGGATATTTGGGTGCCCAATGTATTTTCATGTACCCAAAGAGAAGAAGTCCAGGCTAGACCCTTCAGGGAGAAAGGATACGTTTATGGGATAAAAATGAATCTTCGAAGACATTCCAGATTGACATCCCTGTTTAGAGATAGATTGAGACAAGAAGAGATGTTTTCCTTGAAGATGAGATATCCTTTCAAAGATCCAAAGAATTTAAGATGGATATTGACATTGAGACAATGCCTTCTCCCCCTTTCAGTAGTTCATAGGAAGACAAACATTATTCCAGCTAATCCAGTTGCTCCAGTTGATATGTTTAGAGATATTGCAGTAGGGCATAAAAGGCCTACCTAGACTCACTTTGTAAGAGGCAGAGAAACATACAAGCCTCTCAAGGCACATCCCAAGAAAGAAAAAGATATTTCGATTTATCCTTTAGTCATGAGCCACTTCATTGATGTTGAGCCTCCTTGTCTTAGAAAAGCAACATGAGAACAGGTATGGAAATATGCCATAACAAAATAATACTAGTATATCTTAAAGAATGGTGTATAATATATTATTCATGAACCAAAAGGGAAGTCTATGGTAACTTCCAAGCGGATCTATAAGATCAAGCATGCAGCTGATGGAAGTGTCAAAAAATACAAAATGAGATCTATAGCCAGAGGTTTCGTACAAACAAAGGGAGTTGTCTATGATGAGACACTTGATCCATGTTGGTGACGAGAGCCTGATTTTGATGACTTATTCAAAAATCCTTGTTGTTGGATACAAGTAATCATTGAATTTTTAATTCAAGATGAAGAATCTGAGTATGATGCACTACTTCTTGGGACAAGAAGTATGACATAGGACCGATGAGATTTTCTTGAGTCAAGGAAAATATACAATGAAAATAGTAAAGAAGTTAAGTATGACAAGAATACAAAATCCACCCTGATGGATTTAAAGAAAAAATATTAATGATGATTCAGAAGAGATTGATCCAAAGATGATTGGATCATTGATGTCTCTGATTAACACCAGACCTGATTCATGTTATGTAGTGAAAATTATTAGCCAATCCATGAGCCAGTCGAGACAGTAAATCATGTATTGAGATATACACGAGGCACAATTTGACATGGTCTGAGATATGCCTCCAAGTGTGAAATTGAGTTTGTAGGGATATGCCTATATAGATTGAGCAGAGAGTACAGTGGATCGGAAGAGCACATCCGGTTGTTGTCTTACCATGAATTTTACCATGGTTTTCTGATGCAACATGAAACAAAATTATTTGGCCTTGAGTACCACATAAGCATAGTATGTAGCATCGAGTGTGCAAAGCCACATGGATTCAAAATCTTTTGAAAAATTTACTTGACCATGAGATGGATCCTATGATGATAAACAAGAGCCATGTGTAAAGATCCTTGAGAACCCAGTGTTTCCCAATGGATCGAAATAGGATGAGATGAAATATCCTTATATCAGAGAAATGATGCAGAGGAAAATCATACACATGCAGTTCCTTCCTACACATGAGCAAATTGCAAACATCTTCACCAAACTCACTTGGTGAAAAATGCCTCCCTCGTTGAGAGGGAGTGTTGATGACTCCAGCCAAGACAAAGTTCAAAGTACATATTTGTGAGACTTGGAATGATGAAGAATGCCTCCCTAGATGAGAGGGAGTGTTGATGATTGCAACTATGTGAGACATTCTCCAGCTTACAAACCTATGAGATGTGGATCATTGCAGCTATGTGAGATATTCTCTAGCTTACAAACCTAAGAGAAAGCCCTTGAGAAGGGTGTGTGATTCCTATCTAATACAGAGTTGAAACTTAGATATGACCTCCTCCATACAGAGAGTTGAGAAGAAATCCAGATGATTCTCATGTGTAACCCAATGAAAAAGGTGATCTGCAGAGTTGGATGTGCCTGTGGTTGAGCACAAGGTGAACCTGTGAAATCCCAAAGTGTTGGGTGCATCGTCATCAGAACAAAAATGAAGATGATTTATTAGCCTCCTCTGAGAAGAAGAGTTGACGAGAAAATTTAGATGAATCTCCTGTGTAATGCAATGGGAAAGAAGATCTATTGAGTGGACGTGCATGTGGACGAGCACATGTGAACGTGATCCTAGTGGTTGAGCACTAGTGAAGAAGTGGTTCATTTGTGTAATGCAGTGAGCTAGAGATATGGACATCCCTATGGATGTGCCCCTAGTGGATGAGCACTAGTGGGTGTATCAAATACCTTGCTATATTGTTCAAGAGTTAGACCTTCCTATAACCCTAATTGTAATGTAAAGGGTATAGATCGACCCCACCTTAATGTGACTAGTAATTAATGTAAAAGATAATTAATCTGGTTAATATTAATTATATTATAAGCTTGTGAGGTTGGCCCTATTGTGCCAATAGACACTTATGTTGACAGGTTCATGTTAGTATAAGTAAAGGTAAATTCCCCATTGAGGAATCATATCTTTCAGGTGAGTTTGGGAATTTCATCAAGTACACCTTCTTGGGAAAACTGTGCACCTCTCTTGGGAGCTAGTCTTCTAGGGTTTGAGAACCCTATTGTGTGCTAGGTTTTCTTGGTGGTGAAGGTCTTTCTCTTGAAGAATATAACAAAGGATTTGGCTGGGTTTTCTTCCCTTGTTGAGAATGGCTTCCCAAGATACTTCTTGTGTTCTTTTGCATGGTGTTTCTTCTTGTGATCTTGGTTGTTGCAACATTATTGGTTATGGTTAAGTGAAATGCTAAATTGAAATGAACTTCATGTTTAACCTCACTTATTGAAAAATAAACAACCATAGCTATACAACCACAACTACACTTATGCAATGGCTATACAACCACACCTACACTTATGCATTGTCATATGTCACAACTACACTTATGCACTGGCTATATAACCACACCTACAATGCATAAATATATGAGTGAATAAATCATTTGACTATTGTTCTGCCACCATTCTACCTTTTTCTTGCCAAAACCATATCCTCACCACCTCATCATAGTCATCCCACATCTATACAATGTTACATATTAATCCTATAAATATTACCTTCTAGATCCCAGATCAAATTGTAGTATCGTAGCTGCGATCTGTGATCCACTCAGCTTCTAATAAATCCGAGGGACTATGCCATACCAAATGAGAGATGTATAGATAGCAATATTAACTAGAAAATGCAAAGAAATTGAACTTAAATACATCACTATTTCCTTATGATCGATTTTTTTTTTTTTTTTCCGAAGAACAATCTAGTCTGAATAGACTGCTACAATTTACCTTTTGGATCGAGAAGCTACCTTATGGATCGAGAAGATACCTTCCAGATTGAGAAGATTCTCCTTCAATTCTTATATCAATAGTCTACCTCTTGCTTCAGACTGCATTAGAGAGTGGTAAGCTCTCCATTACACTAATTAGACCATTCAAAGAAATATTCGTTAAAAAAAAGTACAGAACAATTTAGATTCAAATTCATTTTAAGAAAACTAGATGTATTTGAAAGATATGGGAAGTGTTTGAAATAAGAGAAAATAATATAAGGTTTGTTGTGGAACTGAACATAGGCGAGAGAGAGCTTGGATCCAGGTGAATTTATGACTAGGATGGTGCATTGTACAACGTCCCTTTAGCAAGGGATTGTCGTTAAGTGAAGTGAGTCCCCTAGAAGAGTCAGGATCAACTTTACCTGACCATGAAAGACAAGATCATATCCCTTTATCTCATGGGTATCCCTTCTATATCGGTCCTATTCCTATTTCTTGGACCCATGGTATCTTCCAATTACTTCCAACAATACAACCATCTTTGGGCTCTTCCCAGGGTACAAAAACACAGGGGCCTAGGGCCCCTTACTATAGCTCCAAACTACCCTTCAATTATGGATGCAACTTATGCTCTCTTATTTGGTTTAAGGGTGGAATTTCATATTGATTAAGGTATATGTTGGCCCTTGGTCATGTATTAAGGAGTAAAGTGAATATTAAAGAAGAATAAAGATAAAGTATGAAGTGCGCAGAAGACACACAAACCGAGGAAGGGTCAAAGTGGTTAAAGAAGGATAAAAGAAGCAACAAAGTAAAGGAAAGCAAGTCGTTGAAAGAGAAGAGAAAACAACAAAGAATATAGATCATGGACAAGTCAGTAAGCGGAAGAAGACACTAATGGGTGCTTTGGAGCACCTCACGGAGAAGAAGGAAGAACATGTCGGCGAAGTCCTTAAAATGAGGGTTATGTGGACCTAGGGTTTTGGCAATGTGGATCTAGGGTTTTGGCACCTGGGCTTTGGTATAAGGTTTTATAAGAGTCATGGAATGCATAAATAGAGGTATAGAAGAGTTGATATGGGCGGTGTGATAATGGTGTTTAGATTTAAGAGTGTTATGTTTTAGGGTATTCTTGTATTTTGGGTCTTCAACTGGGTGCGAAGATTGACTTTGCAGCTGGGTGTGCAAGGTTAGGAGATAAAGAGGAGAGAGAGAAGGATTTGCAGCTGAGTGCACAGATAGAACTATATATTTTCATTTATTCTATCAATAAACACAATTCTATGGACGTAACCCTAGGGAGAGGGTGAACCACATAAAATATTGTTGTTCCATGTGGTTGATGCTTTGTTGTTTTCTATATTTTATATTGTTATTGCACTGTTATTTTTCCTGTTGAAGATAAGAATATATAACTCACTTCGTGAAGTTAAGCATAATACTGTTTAGAATCTCTGGGATATTTTGCATTGTCTTTTTGGAATCATCTTGCATTTCCTCTGGTTGTAGACACCTGTGTACTGCAACCCCTTTATTACTACTTCCGGTGAGACTTCGTCTTCTTCGAAGGTGTTGCCATAAGGGCCAGTAGTTAGGGTTTGTTGGTGCATTGTTAGAGTTGAACCTTGGGTCTGCCCCTGTGCCAACAAATGGTTCTGTTGTCGGGACCGAGATCTTCTTGATGGAATGTTAAGGTGGTTTCCATCGAAGACAAAAAATCAGAAATGGATAGAAGAACAAGAAAGGGACTTCACCATAGCTCAGAAAAAGAACCCTAGCGTTAGTACATAAGACTGGTTGGGAAGGTACATCTTTACTAATGTGCATGCGATTTTATTTGTAGGAATTCATCAGGAGTTGTACAAGTGGTTAGCTAGACTAGCAAACACTCAGTTTGAAATCAGATCTAGACCACATGTGGTTTGGACATCGACATTGATTAAGAAAGTTAAGAAAGTTGATAACACTGTGTCAAGGGCAATGGATCTCTGGTTTGACAACACTATTGGAGGGTACATTACTGAATTTTCTATTGACATAGTTGAATCATATAGTCAAGCAGAGAGGTATTTCTTCAAGGGACCTAGAGGAATGTTTCTACACTTTTTGAATTTGAAGATTAAGATGTTATTGCATGAGAAGAATATCTTGAAGATACAATAATCAATTGGATTTTAAATCTAATGTTCAAGAATTCAAACAACGACAGTGACATAGAGGCTGGACACACACGCAGTGGGAGATCATTCATAAAGATTCCTCTTGTGAACCTGTTTAAGAAGAGTTATGGACCATTAGCACAAGACGAAGGATTCTACAATGGAGAAGAAGCAGAGCGATCAGACAAAGAGTATTCAGAGTTCACAAGGGCAAAGGAAGTAGAGACTGAAGAACCTCACCGAGAAGAACCAGGAACTTTGGGTACTGTGCCTACTGTTGAAGTAAGTATTTCCACTCCCCCTATTGTTTTAGCAGGACAAAGTAGCCAGAGTAACCAGAGTAATCAAAGCACTCAAAGTGAAATGACAGGTAGTTTAGTATTGACTCAGTCGAGAAACCAAGGAAAATCAATGGTAGATGAAATGAGGTTACCTATTTTCAGAGGAGATGGATCTAAAGATCTTGACTAGTACTGGTTCTTATGAGAAGTTGTATGGATCATTAAGTAAGTCACCGACGAGGATGTTAAGAGATATCATTTTAGTAATACCTTGAGGGACCATGCATTGAGATGGTATATGAAGTTTGTTAAAGAATATGTACAACCTAAAGCGTTGAATGACATTAAGACTGCATTGATTGCAGAGTTCAAGAATCCTAAGTCGGAGTGTCAATGCATTACATAATTGAAGGAAATCAAGAAAAAGGTGACTGAACCTGTTTGGGAATTTGATAAGAGGTTTAATACCTTGACAGGCCGTTTAATTTTTCAGATCTCAGACGAACAACATAAGGAATGGTTCATCGTTTCCCTCCTACCACACATTAGAGTTCCTCTAATGCAACAAAAGGTCGCTTCGCAGGCTCAGGCATTAGAGATTTCCATGAAACTAGAATCAACCCCTGTAGGAGAATCCAATCCAGGTATGAGTCAAATTTTGAATCAATTAACTAGTTTATCTTTACAGGTTGCAGACATGAAGAAAGACAAAGGAAAAGAGAAAAGAGAAAACATCTGGTGTATCAGATGTAAAGAAGAGGGCCATGAAAAAGAGAACTGCCCTTTATTTAGTGAATACTTGGTTTCTAGAGCCCCAACCCTTTGAAGAAGGCTACTTTAACATGGTGCGAGGTATGTAGAACTAGACATCACCCTAGTGAATGTTATTATATGCAGAAATATGTCCAGACACCCACCAATCTTTATTGTACATTCTGTAAATATGTGGGGCATGATGAGAGGGACTATAGGGCTTATGACCTCATGCATGAAAGGTCAAGGGATGCATATAGAATTCAAGGAGAATTACAACCATAAGGGAGTGTTGCGCAGTTCAATTCTTTAGGAAGAGGAAGCTTCACCCCTCATGGTGGGTTCAAAGGAAGAGGACGAGGAGGAGGCATGGGTCGAGGTCGAGGTGAGATTATTTTTTATAATTGCACCCAACCAATTCATTTGGAAAGGTATTGTCAGAACCCTTGTACTACTTGCAGCTACTGTAATTCATTTGACCATGTCATTGAAGACTGTCCAGTATTGTTAGCTAAACTTAAGGAAAGACAAGGTGGAAACCATCAAGTCCAGAGAATATAAGTTGAACCTCGCGATAAGGAACTCATAGTCGCTATTATTACTAGATGAGGTGCTATCACATGAGAAGATAGGGTGACTCTAGAAAAGACTACAGATGGATCAAGGATCAGAAGAGATTTAGAGAAGGTGCCATTGTTTGATCCAAGTAAAGAAAAACATACTTTTGAATAAGAAAGAAGAGAATTTGTAGGTGAACATGATTCTTCATCTAGGGCACAATCATAAGTAAGAGAATGTTAAATGCCTCCAGCATTTGATCAGTCTACCCCACCTAGACAAGGAAAAGAGGTAAGAAAGCTTGCAGACTTCTTGTATACTTGTATTGATTTGATTAAAGATGAAAGAGTTATGCAATAACTACAACACCTGATAAGACAATATGAAACTGGAAGAGTAGATCCTCTTATGAGTAGAGATGTGAATCAAGTATATAGAAAAAGGAGGACAAGCAAGGAACTGCACCTTAGTGCTCATATTGGAGACTATGACATGGACTATGTGGTCCTCGACCTGGGATCAGAAGTAAATGTTATGATGAAGAAGACTTGGGCATTGATGGGAAAACCTTAATTGATTTACTCTCCTATTAGGCTCAGGATGGATAATCAACAGGCGGTGATCCCCTTTGGAAGATTAGAGCATGTCCATATGGACATCGACATAGTGAGGACATTTGCAGACTTCAAAGTAATTGATATTGTTGATCATAGTTTCCCTATCCTGCATTGTTGGGTATTGATTGGCCTTTTGACAATTTGACTATTATTGACCTTAAAAAGAAAAGAATGACATTTGAAGGTGATGGCCTTAGGGTCATTGCACCTCTTGACCCCGATTAAGGTCGCAGATACACAGAAACTATAAGAGAAGAAGATCGCGCCTATGAGCTAGAGAACATCTATAAACTGAAAGCAGGACAACAAGATTATATTAATCCTACAACAGATGGAAATCTAAGTTGGTGAAGTGAAAGTGCATGCTTGTCATATTTAAAAGAAGCATTGGAAAATTGGAATAACATAATGTATGAAGTCTTTGCATGGAGGTGTGCCATATTGACTAAGGTAGTTCATTGGATTGGCACATAAGTAAGTAATCTTCCTACATTTGGTGGCTTGAAAAATTTAGAGACATTTCTATTGGAATTTGGAGGAATTGTACTAGTAAAAAATAGGTTGTTGGCACTAGATGAATCCTTGAAAGAAATGCCAGCTAGATGGTAGGGAACAGACAAGAAGAACATCGCAGAGTGGGTACAATGTCGCACCTTGTTGATAGTCTGTTTTTCAGACCAAATTGAAGGTTGTGAAGTTTGATACACAGGTCATAGTTTTCCTAAGGACCACGTGTGAAGTTGTGAGGAAGCCTGGAGCAGGATTCCTAAAGAACAGTGGGTACATAAGTTCATTAAAACCTTAGATACTATGCCTATCAACTGGTATCTTCAAGAAGAACTGTGCTTAGTCACTATAGATTGGTATGGTGTGACCCAGAACTTTATAGCTACATTACTATTTGAAAGTCAGTACCCCACAGTAGATCAATATTTACAAATTGTAAGACATAAGGTCTTTGAGGAGGCACCTAACCCCCCTCTTGAACAAGAAGAAGATGAATGGACTACGCCTCTTCAACGGTCACAGGGTTGTTATAATATTAATTCTGATGAGGATGATGATCCTAGGAATGTGAACATTTTAGAAACTGAAGGAAAAAGAGATATAGAAGGGCCAGGGATTGAATTACCTTTTGTTGGGCAACCTATTAAAATTAAGAAGGTTAATATTGGAACAGAGAAAGCACCCAAGTTGGAAAATGTTGGAGACTATTGGTATGATGCTACTATTAGTAAGATTACATAACTATTGCATGAGTATCAGGACTTGTTTCCAACCAAGTTCACAGACATGAAGGGAATTAAAGGGCCCATGGGAGAAATGAAGATTCCTTTGAAAGTAGATGCAAGGCCTGTCAAGCAGAGGCCTTACAGACTGAATCCCAAGTACAAGAAGAAAGTGAAGATTGAATTAGATAGAATGTTGGAAGCAGGAATTATAGAACCAATCGAAGAATCTAAATGGATCATCCCTATGGTGGTCCAAGATAAGAAGACAGGAGAAATCAAAATTTGTGTAGATTTAAGGAAATTGATTTATGCATGTTTAATGATCCATTTCCTACACCTTTTACTGATGAAGTTCTAGATAATGTAGGAGGGCAGGAAGTTTATTCATTCACATATGGATTTTCAGTCTATCACCATATTATAATTGCTAAGGAGGATAGACATAAGACTACATTTGCAACATAATGGGGTTCTTTTCAGTACATTGTGATGCCTTTTGGTTTGAAGAATGCACCAGCCATCTTTTCCAGGGTGGTGGTCGAAGCATTTAAGGATTTTTTACATAAGTTTTTGGAGGCATACTTTGATGACTAGACCGTTTTTAGTCTACTAAAAGATCATATTGAATGTTTGAGATTAATGTTGCATAAGTGCAGGCAATGTCATATTGTCCTAAACTTGAAGAAGTGTATTTTATTTTCACCTTTTGGAGTGTTGTTAGGACACATTGTGTGTAAGAAGGGGTTGTTGGTAGATCCTTCCAAGATTGCTATCATTGTTGATCTACCTCCTCCTACTTCGGTTAGACAACTGCGCACTGCATTGGGACACAATGGATACTAAATAAAGTTTATTAAGGGTTACACATAGATAACATCACCTATGAAGAATATATTAAATAAGGATAGTAAGTTTCAATGTATATAGGAATGCCAACATAGCTTCGACACATTAAATTAGAAAATGATCACTACGCCTATTTTGTTTTTTCCAGATTGGAGTAAGGAATTTCATGTTCATGTCGATGCTTCATCCATTGCATTAGGAGTTTAGCACAACCAGATGTAGGATATATTGACCAATGATCTAGGTGCATACCTGTGGCCACCCATCTTTTTCAACAGGTTCAAAACAGTTTTCTGGCAATTTTGGTAATTTACTATTTTTAGCAGTTTTTCACTTTCGGAGCCGTTTTGAGGCCCTAAACGATGTTTTTTTGGAAAATGGGGATAAATATGTGATATCATTGGATATTTCCCCCAAAATGAATCACCTCAGCGATACCTTTCCAATGGGCTATCATACGCCTAAAACGGAGATCGTATGCAAAAGTTACGACCCTGGGAAGTTGATGTACTAACTTACCAAACGGGGCCCACACGAATTTTGGCGCTTCATCTCCTAGGCTTAGGATTTTGGATGTATAAGGTTTTTGGCATTCCTGTTTATTGTAAAAAGGCCTTCATATCCTCATTGTAATCATCTTCTTGTGAATGAGCGCAGTCGTCACATCTCTTCTCAGAGATAAGCCGCCACCATTCCAACAAGCTTGTTTCCACTGCATTTTACAATTTCAACTTATTTCCTTATTGAATAGAAAATCAGTTTTACTGTATCTCTGTTATTTTGTGTTAAGAACCTATGAATAATCTGTAGTCATTTCATTCTACTCATAAAATACGTATCAATGGTATCATAGCGGTCTTCTCCTTGCTCATTTAGGTTTCTGTGGTGAGAGATTTGTTTAGAATTTGTCGGAAGAACCACAGTGCTATTGACAGCTTGTCGTCGACGTTTCGGATCCACAACATGATCCATCTTCAGGACAAAAAATCCTGAGGAAAAATAAGAGAGGAGCCCTTAATAAATAATGATGAGGCGGGTGAAAAACTAAGGTCGGCTAAGTGAAACCCTAGTTTTGAGGAGATTTTTCAAAAAAGGTAATAAATAGTGATTTAATTAATGAATTAAGTGGTTTAAATATTAAGTTTTTATGTTAAATATAGGCTAAATTTAGGGTTAACCATATGGTGTTAGTATTATAAATATTAATTTTATGTTAATTATAGGTTAAA
>ML787811.1:410205-437142 GCA_009831015.1 Picea engelmannii | reverse complement strand
GAATGTCCTAATTTACCATCTTCCTTTCTGTTTATTAGTATGTCAAGGAAAGGGATGGTGTCATTTACTTCCCGTTCCATTGTGAATTTAATGTCTTTGGATAAATTGTTGATGTGATGGAAGAAATTATTCAGTTCTTCTTCCCCATGTGGCCAAAGTACATTGGTATCATCAACGTAACGTTTCCATCTTAATGGTTTCAGGGGATATGAATGTATGGATTTCTTTTCAAATCTTTCCATGTAAAGGTTGGCAATGATGGGGTAAAGCGGAGAGCCCATGGCCACGCCACTAGTTTGTTCATAGAATTCACCTTGATAGCTAAAGAATGTGGAGCGAAGACAAACCTCCGCTAGTTTCGTTGTTACTGGATCAACTACCTCTTGGATAAGTAGGATGGCCTCATTAAGAGGGATCTTAGTGAAAAGAGAGACAACGTCAAAGCTTATGAGGGTGTCATTCGGTTTCAAAATCTCATTTTTAATAGTGTTAATGAAGTCGTTTGAGTCTTTTATGAAGGAGTCGGTGTGATCTACTAAGGGGCCTAGAATTTTAGCAACATATTTGGCAAGCTCATAGGTGGGTGATCCTATCGTATTGACTATCGGTCTGAGAGGGATTCCTTCCTTATGTATTTTCGGTAGGCCATAAATTCTCGGGGTGATCTCATTGGTGGGAAGCAATCTCTTTTTTGTCTTCTTGTCTAAGTTGGAGTTATTTATGGATTTCTTTACTTCTTTTATTATCTTTTTAATGGGGTTCTTTGGAATCTTAATGTAACTACCACACGATAGGTGTTCATTCATTTTGGTGATGTAGTCTTCTTTATTCATGATGACTGTGGTGCCACCCTTATCTGCTTTGAGAATAATTAAGTTTGTGTTATTTCAGAGGTTATTAATTGCTATTCGTTCTTCTTTGCTAATGTTGCTTTTAGGAGGTTTGGAATTGCGGAGGATAATGGCACAGTCTTGTCTAACTTGGTCCTTATCTTCATCTTCTAGGGTTTTAATACTATCCTCAATGCATCAAATAAGGTTATCAAACGGAATTTAGGAGGGAGAGATGGCGAAATTCAAACCTTTATTCAGCACGCTCAGCTCGGAGTGGTTTAGCTCGTGTGAGGAGATGTTCACGACCTTCTTCGCGTCATTGCCGTTGCTAGCGTTTTCCTTTTGGCTGAGAAGTTGTTTAAGTTTTGATTCTTGCCTGGAGCGAGTCGTTTTGTTCGCGTTATCAGCTTTTAGGGCTGCCAATGCGTCCACTTTTCTCCACACTTCCGGATCTAAGACGTGAGCCAGCTTTAAATGGAGTTTCAGCGCGGTTTTGGACAGCAGGTCGAGCGTGTACCTGTTTTTTCTGATTTTGCCTCTCACTATGGATTTTTCCAAGGTGTGGAATGCCGATCTGTTCCATTTGTTTCTTATCTTATGCTGAATGCGCACGAATTTTGGTAGGATGCTGTTATCTCTGCATTGTTTCAGGAAATCTAAGTCTGCTGCTCTTTTCTTTATTTTTACCCGGAGCTTTTCAAGTTCACGAACTTCATCCAGAATCTCCCTTCCGTACAGGGACGTAATCTGCTCATTTAGGTTTCTATGGTGAGAGATTTGTTTAGAATTTGTCGGAAGAACCACAGTGCTATTGACAGCTTATCGTCGACGTTTCAGATCCACAACAAGATCCATCTTCAGGACAAAAAAGCCTGAGGAAAAATAAGAGAGGAGCCCTTAATAAATAATGATGAGGCGGGTGAAAAACTAAGGTCAGCTAAGTGAAACCCTAGTTTTGAGGAGATTTTTCAAAAAAGGTAATAATTTTCACTTAGCCGACCTTAGTTTTTCACCCGCCTCATCATTATTTATTAAGGGCTCCTCTCTTATTTTTCCTCAGGATTTTCAGGTCTTCTACTTGTCATATTAATGCATGTCCCCAACGAGGTCGGAGTACAAAGAGTTGGGTCTCGAGCTTGTTTCTCTTGAGGACAAAAGCTCTTGCATTCCAAAGAGACCTCTCATGGTAGGAGAAAATAAATATGACAGGACAGGATATCCTTTCAAACTTTTGATTGAGGAATCCCTCACGCAAAAAAGGAACGAGATGATGGATAGTTTTGCGCAAATCCTCCGGTGACTAGCAATAAGGGATGCATCTTCTTCGAGCCCATTCAAGGTACAAATAAACTTCGATATTCCTATATTTGAAGTTCAGATAAATGCAGATGCTGTAGACAAGTGGTTGAATATACTAGAAGGTTATTTTTCAGTCCATAACTTTTCGAATAGAGAAAATATTACTTTTGCGCTCCTCAAAGTCGTTCCCCGTGTCAAATATTGGTGGGAAACTTTGTTATAAAAACAGGACCATGGAGCAATAAAATAAAACAAATGCAGAAGCAAAACACAAAAGATACACAATACAAGAGAGACACGGATTTACGTGGTTCACCTAGTGTGGACTACGTCCACCAGAGAAATTGCCAGGTCCTTCCTTTATTATTATCCAACAAATGAAGGGATACAACCTACAACAAAACCCGTTGTAACTTCCTCTTCTTTCTCTCACAGTCTTCTCTCTCAGAATACAATATTCACCATCCACCATAGTCGCAATAAATTTCCCTCATAAAAGAGGGTTTCCTTCTAGGGAAAAAAACCCTAACATAATCTCTACCGTTAGATCTGCGACCTTATAATGAACGATCCAGATTTACAATGAAATTACAATATACATTTACAAGGCAATTTTTCCTTCGGGGGCTTCACCCCTGAACCCCCGCTGGGGGCTCGCTTGCCCCTAGACCCCCAGCCGGGGGGATAGCCCCCCCGGACCCCGCAGAGGGGGTACCCCCCCTCTACACTCCCTCGCGTGGAAGAGTGTACATACTTCTGGGGTGTAAATACTTCATGGGGTATAAACACAGCTGAAAGTAAAAGACCTCTAAATCAGGAAGATAATCAGGCTCCACAGCCAACAAACTTTCTGTGAGAAAAAGGAAACAGAGGAACCCTCATTATTTATAGTCACGACCATCTAGGAATACTTTAGGGATGTTATTAAGGAACAATACCAGCTTGCCAGAAGTTATGATGACTTATATACCAAATGGACCACACTGCGATAAGAAAGAGACCAAGCAGTGTAAGATTTCAAAAATATCTTCCATACCTTGCGCACCAAGCTAGGTATCAAAGATTCAAAGCGACATATGGTGATCAAGTATTGCGGTTCTCTACATATATACATCCAGAACGAAATGGAATTTCTGGACATCTCATCCTTGGGCATGACCTACGATATGCCCTCAAAATTGAGCAAAATCTCAAACAAAAGATGCTACAATTTGGGCCTGGGAACCCCTCACAACAAAAACCAGGAAATGGCGGCCCCAACCCAAAAAACAAAGGGAAGATAAAATATGGACAGTATCAGGACAACCAGTCCAAGCCGTAAGCAAATAAGGACACCAGAAAGACAAAGAAAGATACCGGGAAGTGGTGCGACTTGCATAAGAGGCCTTGGCATAACACTGTTGACTGTCGTCCAAAGAAGTCATTGGTGGATGAAGTGAAAACCTATACTTCAGATGCAGGTTCTAACTCTGAGCTAGAACCAGAAAGGGGAAGATGGATCATTGACATGGAACCCAGAGCCACTGTTTCTACCACCAAGCTACAACCTGATGAACCAAACGAACCAGAAGAACGAGAGCGCCTCTTCCATTCACATATGTGGGTAAAAGGCACCATGCTGCACTTCATCATTGATAGTGGTAGCCAAAAGTACCTCATCTCAGCAGAGGTCGTCAAGCGGCTGACCCTGTCGACAATGCCACACCCACAACCCTACACCATTGGATGGCTCTGCCAAGGAAGCGATCTTTGCATCATCCAACAGTGTCGATTGTCATACGACATCAAGCCCTTCAAAGATGAGGTATTGTGTGATGTTTCTCCTCTCGAAGTTTGTGATGTTCTTTTGGGCCAACCTTATTTATGGAAACATCATGTTGTGTATGAGTCTAGGCCTAGTAGTGTTATTATTACTTTGAACATGAAATTGTACAGGATACCTGAGGCAGTACGACCTAGTGTTATTTCCTTGATCTCTACTAAGCAATGCAGGAAGGTCATCTCTTAGACGGGGAAGATTGTCTTTTTTGTGATTCGCTCTCAGAATAAGCGAAATATCACAGCCACATACAGGGTCTTTGCGGCTGACCTCTCGACACAACATAAGCAAGTAGATAAGGTCATGGAAGAATACTCATATATCTTCTCCTCACCTATCGGGGTACCTCTGCATTGCCAGGTCAAGATCCCCATCGATCTGACCCCCGGCGCACTGCTACCCAATGGGATAGTATATCATCGCTCTCTATTAGAGAATGAGGAGATCAAGTGATAGATCCAAGAAATACTCCACAAGGGGCACATATGTCCCATCTCATCACCTTACGGGAGCCCAATCATGATGGTACATAAGAAAGATGGAACCTGGCGACTCTACATTGATTACTGGGCTCTGAATAAAATCACAGTCAGAAACCGGTACCTGATTCCCCAAATTGATGACCTCCTTGATCAACTCACGGGGGCCAAATACTTCAGTAAGATTGATCTAAAGTCTGGCTACCACCAGGTCCCGATACAACACACAGATGTATGGAAGACCACCTTCAAGTCAAAGGAAGGCCTTTTTGAATGGTTGTTCATGCCCTTTGGTTTGACAAATGCTCCAACCACTTTCATGAGGATGATGGATGATATCCTGCGACCATTCACCAATACATTTGTAGTGGTGTATTTGGATGACATTCTCATTTACATCAAGACTTGGGTCGAACACTTGCAGCATATTCAGCAGGTTTTGCACACATTGCGGCAGAACAAGCTATACGCCAACTTGGAAAAATGCTCCTTCAGAATGGACATGGTCCATTACCTGGGCTACATCATTGATCAACATGGCATACATGTAGATCCATCCAAGATCCAAGTCATCTGTGACTGGACAGCCCCAACCACACTCACTGAGCTTCAAAGCTTCTTGAGCCTTGCCAATTTCTACAACATGTTTGTTTTGGGATTCTCCCATATTGCATGGGCCCTCAGCCAAATAACCAGGGGTGGTGGTAAGGAGAAATTTGTGTGGGTCCAGTCCCAACAACAAGCATTCGATGATTTTAAGTAGTGCTTGTGCTCAACCCCAATACTTTCACTACCAGACCTGCAACATCCCTTTGAGATCGAGACACATGCTTCAGACTATGTTGTGGGCACCATTCTCACTCAACATGGCCACCCTGTGGCCTATCATAGTGAGACACTATTATATGTTGTCCGTAAGTAACCTACTTACGAAAAATAAATGTACTCCATTGTGCAAGCCTGTCACCAATGGAGACATTACAGTCTTGGGAAGGAGACAATCATCCACACTGATAATAATCCATTGCAGTTCATGCAGACACAAGTAAATTTGCAGAATGACCGCCATCAAAAGTGGTCCACATACTTGCATAAATTCCACCTCAACATCAAGAATAAAACATGAAGCACAAATTGCGTTGTTGATTGCCTCAGCAGACCGCTAGTCGCGACACTCACGACGGTGCTAGACTCTTGCAACCATGAGACCTCTGGATGGCCCCAACTCTATGAGACAGATGCAGACTTCGCCACCACCTACCAAATGTTAGGTGCAAACACAGTTATCGATAATTTCCATCTTCAGGATTGGTTTTTGTGTCATCTGGGCCATATATGTGTTCCATCAAGCGAGCAAGCAAAGATGATCTAGGAAGCCCACTACATTCGGGTGGCAGGACACTTCGATGTCGAAAATATAGTGGCGATGCTACAGAAACATTTCTACTGGTCAAAACTTCGACAGGAGGTCAACAAGTATATGAGGTCCTGCACTGTCTCCGCTATTTCCAAATCGACCACTAAGAAATAGGGCATGTACAACCCTCTTCCTACTCCTGACAGGCCATGGGAATCCATCTCAATGGACTACA
Source organism: Picea engelmannii (assembly GCA_009831015.1). NCBI lineage: Eukaryota > Viridiplantae > Streptophyta > Pinopsida > Pinales > Pinaceae > Picea > Picea engelmannii. Next base: position 431,120 of record ML787811.1, on the reverse strand, counting down.
TGTCGGGCCTCCCATCCACCAAGTGCGAAAATGCCTGTGTTTTTGTGGTTGTTGATCACTTTTCTAAGATGGCGATTCTGGTTGCCTGTAAGAAGAACATCACAACAGATGCCATTGCCAAGCTCTTCTTTGAATGATTCTAGGTACATTTTGGAATCCCACAAACCATTGTCTCAGATCGGGATAGTCAATTTCTCAACACATTATGGTCGAGCCTCTAGTCACTACTAGACACCAATCTCACCAAATCCATGACCTTCCACCCCCAGACAGATGGCCAAACCAAGGTCCTAAATTGAATTATTGTGCATATCCTTCACATGTATAATTCAAAGCACCCTCGCACATGGGATGAGAGCCTTCCCTATGTCCAACATAGCTATAACTGAGCCCTACATAGCTCAACCAACCACAGCCCCTTTCAGGTGGGGTTGGGATTCCAACCATTAGGTCCCATAGATGTTTCACTTCCCCTTGTGGTCACCTCGACCGACTTATCTCCTACTCCAACTGAAGATGACAAATCCACCTGGTTCATTGAGAGGATCCATCACATCCGCCAATAGGTTTAGGATATCCTATATAAGTTCAATGACAAGTACACGCAACACCATGATCCTATATAAGTTCAGGTGGCCGAGAAATTTTGGTTGCACTTGCAGAAAGAATGCCTTACAGGACCCCATCGAAAGCTTTGCCCACTCTGTTATGGGACATACACCATCACCAAGGCCATGGGGGATAATTATTTTGAGCTCAACATTCCTCCTTTCCTTGGCTTGCACCTAGTGTTCAACATGGATCTCCTTCGCCCTTATTTCCCACCATTATTGGACACCTCATAAGTACAAGAACAACTGACACCAACAAAGATCAACCCTGGCTGCATAAAATAGGCATCCAATGATCATATTGTGGACACAAATATCAAGGACACTTGACAACAAAGGATCCATCTTTATTGAGTCGTCAAAGTAGGGCAACTCTTGCACCAAGGCAAGTGGCTCACCCGGGGCCAAATTCAATAGAAATTTCCTCATATGATGGGGGAACTCAACGCAATGGATACCATTGATTCCTAAGGAAGGAGGATTTATCCATATGGATATCGGTGGCCACCCACCTTTTCCAACTGGCTCAAAATAGTTTTCTGGCAATTTTGGTAATTTACTATTTTTAGCAGTTTTTCACTTCCGAAGCCGTTTTGAGGCCCTAAACGATGGTTTTTGGGAAAAGGAGGAGAAATATGTAAGTTCCATCTATATTTCCCCCAAAATTAATCTCCTCGATGATACTTTTCCAACGAGCTATCATACTCCTAAAACGGAGATCGTATGCAAAAGTTACGACCCTGGGAAGTTGATGTACTAACTTACCCAAACGAGGCCCACATGACTTTTGGCACTTCATCTCCTAGGGTTAGGTTTTTGGATGTCTATGGTTTTTGGAATTCCTTTTTATTGTAAAAAGGTCTTCAGAGCCTCATTGTAATCATCTTCTTTCGAATGAGCGCAGACGTCACATCTCTTCTCAGAGATAAGCCGCCACCATTCCAACAAGCTTGTTTCAGTGGCATTTTACAGTTTCAACTTATTTCCTTATTGAATAGAAAACTAGTTTTACTGTATCTATGTTATTTTGTGTTAAGCACCTGTTAATAATCTGCAGTGATTTCATTCTTCTCATAAAATCCGGATCAACCACCCGATATCCCTTGCTAGCAAGAAGCTTTCTACATCTGAAATGAATTATACTACCACTGAAGGAGAAGGCTTAGATATGGTATATGCGTTGCAAAATTTTAGACACTACTTGTTGGGAGGACATTTTAAGATGTTTATTGATCCTTCTACATTGAATTACTTAGTCAACAAGACAATGTTGGGGGGGAGAATATGCAGATGGCTATTATTATTCCAGGAATGTGACTTTGAGGTTGTGGTCAAGCCAGGAAAAATGAATAAGGGACTTGACCACTTATCTAGGTTAGAACGCGGAGAGGAACCTACCAGTTTGGATGATACACTACGAGATGCATAGTTTTTGGCCATCAGGAAAGTCGATGGTCTCTTCGCCGAGATAGTCCAGTTCCTGTCCACATGAGTGGCACCTTGCAAGTATACAATTATTTAGAAGAAATAGTTGGCAGTCCACACTGCAAATTTTCAACATATAGTTGGACATTTATATAAGATGGGACCAGATGGGATCTTAAGAAGATGTGTTATGGAGTCATAAAGACCATTGATTCTTGCAGAATCACATGAAGGCATCGCCGGAGGACATTATGCAGAGCAAGAAACAACGTAGAAGGTTCTCAGAGCTGGCCTCTGGTGGCCCACTTTACATAAGGATGCTAAGTAATACTACAGAGCTTGTGATGTATGTCAAAGAGTAGGGAAGCCTTCTAAAATGGATGTGATTCCTTTAACTCCTCAGTTAACTTTATAGGCATTTGAGAAATGGGATATTGACTTTGTGGGACCTATCAACCCACCAGGAAAGTGCACAGGAGCTTGATATATCATCACTGCTACAGAGTATTTGACCAGATGGTGTTGGGTTGAGAAAAATGTACAAATATTCTTCTTATTTCTATGGTTTGTGATATCTTCTTTGTTGAATTTTTTATTAATTTGAAGTAATTAACAAAGAAAATGGTTAAAAAGTCTTCTAGAAATATTATTGAATGATATTAGATAATTTCTGAATTTTGGTTTGAATTGTTTTGATTTTATTGCATAAATGGACAATTATTGTTAACTCAAGATAGTTAAGAAGATCATGAAGATGCGTAGGCCATTGGAGATCGAAAAAATCATGCGCAAAACGGTTTAAAGGAAGATTAACTCTTTATCTTGTAACCTTCATAAATAGTAAAAGCAATCCTGAGGATCTCTCGATCCTCAGGATAGCTTAATTTACTTATTTCATTGTAATATATAAAGGATAGTGAACAATACAGAGACACCTAAGGATTTTAACCAAACATTTGGATCTCTCAATTGTTGACATTTTGTAAATGGTTTATCAGTTATGTAATTAATGAAAGCTTTAAGTGTTTTGATCATCCATGTGTACTGAGTTTTTAGTAGCAGTACCTTCTGAAGACCGTGGGCCCAGTCGGAAGGAGTTACTGTGTCATCTGTAATCGTATCAATTATGTCTTAGTTCTGTGATTTAAATTTCCATGCAATAGTTAAGATAAATTCGTGAGTGTGTTGATTTTTTTATGAATTGGTTATGTTGTTCATTTGCAGAGAATAGATGTTTCATTTAAAGATTATCGATTGTTGTTCCATTTCCAATTGCTATTAGTTTATGGATTCCTTTCATTTTCACATACGCTATTCCTTTTATCAAATTCACATTTGTTGTTCCTTTCACTTAATTCACATTTCTTGTTCCTTCTTTAATATTCAATAATTCACTGTTCTTTTCCAGCAAGTTAAATAATCACTGATAGATTGATTCATTAAGTTTTTTCGCAGATTAAATTATTGTTTCTTAGCTAGATGAATTTAACAAATTGATTGACGTTTTGATTCACAGTGTGTTATAGATCATATTCCAATTCTGTTGAGTGAGTTATTAGTTTCAGAGTTTTTTAATGAATGCATGAAGAACTTGATTATTACAGTAATTTAGATAGACTCAGATTTTCTTTAGCTACATGATTTAAACCTCTACGACTATCTGCATAGACTGTGCTGACATTCTTGAAAGAGAAGACGATTCCTCGGTTGATAAATTAATGTTAGAATACGGTTATTTTTAGGACATATTTAGAGCCCAACATTTTGGCACCGTTTCCGGGGAGAATGTCAAAGATAGCATAGGTTGCATCTCTAGAGGATAAGGTATTGAAAACGGAAGGTAAGAACCTACGTAGGCAACAAGTAAAATTCTTGTGCCAGCACCTACCTTCTGTTGATGCATAGAGGTCATATAGGTGCATAGAATTTGTGTATGTTTGTATGACTAAGAATAAAGAACCCAAAAAATTAAAACACCCACCAAAAACTACAAAATACCAGGGCTCGATACCCCCTAGAAGGAGCACTTTCATAGATGAAATCGTCCAAAAAGCTGAATCTCAAGCTTCGGTTGGACCTCGAAAAGGTTCTACCCGAATCCCTCAACCAAAAAATTCACCAACTGTAGCTCATTTTGAGGTTCATAGCAGACGAGGGAAATTCTTGTAATTTGAAAGAAGGAGAAGGGGAGACTATTGGGATTGCTGAGGCAAATCCACCACCACCTAAACCTGGATCTCCTATGGTTTTGGTAGAAGAAGGGACACCTAAAATCCCACATATAGGTAGCGCAATTAAATATCCTATGGGAACAAGTAATCAACCACCCCGAATAGAACAACCAGACCAAGAAATCCCTGAAGACTATTGGCACATTTTCGACCAAATGGCACAACAAAATCAGCCGCGACCTTAGACTTCCACCTTGGAATATCCTATAGTTGATCCAGTTGGTAATGCCCCATTGAAAGCCATTCCATTACATAATCTACCAACCTTCAACGGATTAATCTCAAAGGACCTTGACGCATTCTTATTCGAGTTTGATGTCCTGTGTAGAGGCTATGGCTACACCTCTGAACCCCAGAAACTAAAGCTATTTCCTTCCACTTTGAAGGGAGAAACTTTACAATGCTTTATGGGATTAGGGGGAGGAACTATAAATTCATGGGATGAAATGAAACAAGCTTTCCTTACAAAATATCAAGACTACTGTAGAACCAGGGATTTAAAGTATGAAATCTTTAAAATGTCTGCAAGAGAAAATCAAACACTAGAAGAATATGTTGAAATATTTCAATATAACCTGCAGAGATCACCTTACGATACACTACCAGGTGAGGTACTTAAATCCAGTCTAATAAAAGTTATGAAGGATGAATGGGTGGAAACATTGAATTTAATGGGAAAATGTGATATTTATCAAGAAACATATGATGACATTGTCCAATTGTGCAACAGGTGTTCACGTGGTAGTACATGAACCAGATCAGGAATACGGGCTCCCATCACTAGAAGTAGCAACATCACTAGTGGGAGCGTCACCTGAGAATAAATTGGGAATCTTTTAGAAAATTTTAAAACAAACATTTTGGGTACTCTGACTACACAATTGAATGTTCTACAGGTTAAACAGAAACAAGCAGAAGAAGAACAATCGTTGGCCATATTTTTTCCATGATGCAAAAGGAAACATGGTTCCAGGGAATGTCCCTTGGATGTGGTTTGGATTTGCCCCATCTGTGCCAAAGACCATGCGACAGAGAAATGCCCATCACCCTCGGGAATAAAAGTTATCTTTAAATAAGCAGAAGAGGAAACAAAACCAGTATATCTAATGGCTTAGTATTTCCAGTGGAAATATCGACCCCCATGTATGCTACAAGATCCTTCTTCTTTCTTTTCTGGGAAGTATAATCAACAACATAATTCTGGAAACACATAGCAGGGCCAACCATTTGCTAACCCCACCTGGAAGTCCCAGCAATATCCTACTGCACCCTAGCCAAATCAACCAGTTGCCAATCCTACTTGGCCTAACCTGCAATACACTACCCCATTTTGGCAGATTTCAAATAATAACCCCTATCCTTCACAATGGACTAACACATCTGCCCAAGCCCCCAATTGGAACCAAAATTGGCAGCACCCCATGGGACTGACCAATCAACCCATGGGAATGGATCCTCAAGCTCAGCCCACTTTACAAGATCCACTTCAATTAACCTAGAATCCTCAACCTCAAATGCGCCCTCAATTACCATCTCAACCCAACTCGAATCCTAATAACAGACTAGTACAACTCGTGCAAATTGTCAAGAATTTGGAGGGTGAAATCAACTCTGTAGGGTTCAACGAACTTCGTTTGAGACCATGGCATATAATTTATCCTGAGGAAAGTGACATTCCTTAAGAACAGGAGAATGAGAATGATATACAACCAGTAATAAAACCATCGCTTGTGGTCATAATAGAAGAAACATAACATGGGGAAAACACAGTCGAACAACAAAATCTTGATAAAGACATATTTTTTTCTCCCCCGTTTCCCGAGAGGCTAATGATAGAAAAACCAACTATATATCCTAACTTTGATATCCCCAGGGAACTAAAGAATCTATGTGTTAAAATTCCACTCCTACAGGCTTTGCAATATATTCCTATTTATGCAAAAACAATTAAAGAATTACATGGGAAGAAGCCCATAAGGAAAATTAAGAATCCATCAATTGTTCATGTGGTAGGAACTTTTTCTGATCTTATTCTAGGAAAACATGATCCATTCAAGTACACAGACCCAGGGAGCCCCGTGGTAAAAGTTCAGATACAGGGTTGTTTTTTTCCAAATACATTGGTGGATTTGGGGGCAGCCATAAATATTCTGACCATCGAGACCTGTAATGTCCTGGGTATCACCTCCTTCGAACCTACTTCACTTATGTTAGAATTGGCTGATAAAATGGTGGTCTAACTAATTTTTACCATTTCTAGTAATATTTTCTTACAGGCTGGTCTAATTAAGTTTGCAGTCAGGAACAATAGTTGTGTTGACTTGTTTACAGAAGACATGAGCAGCCGAAGCATCCGTCGCGATCCCACATTGCTGCAAGTAACTGACCAAGCAAAGGAAAATCTACACCATCTGGGGTGGACATAATACTTCAACAGATAGCAGGGATTCGACATAAATATCACACTAGCATTTTTACAAAACTTACAGAGGGGAGTCTCGGTAATTCAAGACATACAAATTCCGGTCACTGATGAACTTATAACTGAGGTAACAGACTTCCCAAACGAAGGCACACAGTGTACCGAGAAATACACAACACTCAAGGAGGTTGTCGAGTCCTTTTTGGAACCAGGAGAGGAATTCGACAAAAAGGAGAAAGGACTCAACCTCACTGCTCTCAGTGCACCATGGATGGATCTAGCAGGTGTGATACAGAGATATATCACATGTGACAGGTGATACGACGTGGTGAGACCATGCCACCTCAAACCATTGGCAACACTAAAACAAAGGTCAATAATAAATTTCCCATTCTTTTTGAATGCCATGCTGCATGAAGTCGCCAGAATGACCCAGAAGGACAAAGACCCTGCCAATGTAATTAGCCACCACAGGTTAGTAAAATTGATAGTAAAAATGGCCTTAATCCATACACAACTAACTTGGGGAGACTTAATTGAGCCTGAAAGGCCCCTACAAATTGAACAACCTAAAGTCCACCATGAATTTACTCCATAGGGAATTGAGGCAACCCAGATAGGAGGAGACAATGCCCAAATTGAAATTCCCATATCCCAACCTGAAATGGAAGCAGACCCCATTCAATTGGAAGAAACTCAAAACATACAGGCAAGAACATCAAAGAAGAAGAGGCAGAGAATAATTTATGTTCCTAAAACCTCCACTGTGAAAAGAAGAAGGGGTAAAAAGAGAGTACAACCTGAAAGCATTCAGGAAACTGTACAGACATAACAACCATCACATGAAACCCCTACATAACAACAAGATGATTTCTTCAGAAGCTATGAAGAAGAGATGGCCCAAGTATTGGGAAATTTAGGGATATAACTCACTGAAAATACAGATAGGTATGGAGAACCCCAAGCTCCAACTTATTCTCATTCAAGCCCTATCTTTGATCTTCCTGATATGGAGATGCCATCTCTTGAAGGAACAAAACAACTAGAACCTCACATTTAGGTAAATAGTCCTTTAGAACAATCAGAGAACCAAGAAGACATAGGGAAGTAGTTACCAGTTGATCAAGGTGGGGAAGACCTTGAAATTCCCCATAGACAGGAAGAAACAACAAGAAAAGGAAACAGTAAAATCAAAAAATTAAAACTTGAAAATAAGATATTGAGGAAAAGGGTTAAGAAAATAAAAGTATTAAAACAAAAAGTTGGCAGATTGAAAGAAACAATTAGGAAACTTAGGAAGCAGTTGGAACAAGCTGAAAAAGCCCATGAAAAAAATAAATCTAACAGGGCTATAGTACAGGGAAGAAATCCACTCCCCAAAAGGACAGTTCACACCAATTCTGTTGGGACGTAAACAGAACTACATGCTCCCTTAGCATCAGTTGAAATAGAAACTCAGACATAGGTTTCAGCAACAAAAGAAACATTTTTTCATGTTGAAGGAGTGTGTCCTAAAATTTTTCCTGCTCCTTTGGAAATAATTGAAATAGAAACCCATACAAATACCCTAGCAATAGAAGAGGCAGTTTTTCAGAGTGAAGAAGCATTTCATTCCCCTGAACATGATGTTATTATTAGCAGGTTGGAAGAAGAACTGGTACAATCCCAACAAACCCTAACTCAATGCAGAAGTGAAATGGTAACAGTGTCAGAACATCAGAAAGTTGTCAGACAACTTCAATCCATGTCATCAACAAAGAATGAGAGCTTTGTTGAGCTCAACAGAGCTAAAGAAAAGGTGAAAAAGGTACAGGGCCAGCTTGGTGGAGCCTTGAAGCAGATCAAAGAAATTTGCTCTGTTTAATCTGATATAGTAGCTTGCAGAGCCCCTACTACTAATTACACTTTATTTTTATTAGAACATTATCCGTTTCTAAGAGTAAAAGCTATTAAAGTAGGAAAACCTTTTGAGTTTACCCTATTTTTAATTTTGTTTCATGTTTTAAAGAACAAGGGGATGGAGTACAATACTTCCTATGTGAACTATACCTTCACAACTTCATCCTAGAAGAAAACAAAAAAGAGAACCCCAATCCTTTCACTGGGGACATACAGTTTCAAGCATTCTTGTCTTTTGCCAAAAATCAAACCAGGTGGGCTAAATCACATAAGGTTTTCATGAAAAGAGAGACTGGACTAGACCTATGGATCAGAGGGGAACCCCATAAATCCATGGACACCATTATGCCACATAGAACATTCATGAAGAGGGAAAAGGTTGTAGAATCTTTGGCTCCAATCCATAGGCATGTTGTACATTTAGGTCTACAATATTTTAGAGAGATTAAATAAGAAGCCCTCTCTGTTGCCAAATTAAGATGGAATGTCTCTTTGAATGAAGTTAAGAACAAGGAACCATTTGGTTTCAAAACTTTTCACGTAGCCACCTTCAGGTTAGAGAGGTATGCCAGAATGATCTTGGATGAAGGGCCTACCTGGATTGGATGTAGGTACAGTCCTCCCATTATTTGGTATCCTCCAGAGGGTTATCAGATTAGTTATGAAATTCGTAAGAAGGAGCAAGATGTTTCTTTTGAAGATCTTAAAGATAAGAACGGGTTCAGGAGGCCTAGAGAAAAGACTCCCCCCCCCCCTTCAACATCACTTCTTTACATGTAAAATCTCTGATTGCATGAGAACATGCAAAAATGTATGCTGGGGGGCATGTTGGGATGAGAAAAAGGTACAAATATTCTCCTTATTTCTATGGTTTGTGATATCTTCTTTGTTGACTTTTCGATTAATTTGAAGTAATTATGAAAGAAAATGGTTAAAAAGTCTGTTAGGAATATTATTGAACGATATTAGATAATTTCTGAATTTTGGTTTGAATTGTTTTGATTTTATTGCATAAATGGACAATTATTGTTAAATCAAGATAGTTAAGAAGATCATGAAGATGCGTAGGCCATTGGAGATCGAAGAAATCAGGTGCAAAACATTTTAAATGAAGTTAACTTTTTATCTTGTAATCTTCATAAATAGTAAAAGCAATCCCGAGGATCTCTCGATCCTCAGGATAGCTTAATTTACTTATTTCATTGTAATATATAAAGGATAGTGAACAATAGAGAGACACCCAAGGATTTTAACCAAACATTTAGATCTCTCAATTGTTGACATTCTGTACAACAATCTTTTGTAAATGGTTTATCAGTTATGGAATTAATGAAAGCTTCAAGTGTTTTGATCATCCCTGTGTACTGAGTTTTTAGTAGCAGTACCTTCTAAAGACCGTGGGCCCATTCAGAAGGAGTTACTGTCTCATCTATAATCGTATCAATTTTGTCTTAGTTCTGTGATTTAAATTTCCTTGCAATAGTTAAGATAAATTCTTGAGTGTGTTGATTCTTTTATGAATTGGTTATGTTGTTCATTTGCAGAGAGTAAATGTTTCATTTAAAGATTATTGATTGTTGTTCCATTTCCAATTGTTATTAGTTTATGGATTCCTTTCATTTTTGCATACGCTGTTCCTTTTATCAAATTCACATTTGTTGTTCCTTTCGCTTAATTCACATTTTTTGTTCCTTCTTTAATATTCAGTAATTCGTTGTTCTTTTCTAACAGGTTAAATAATCACTGATAGATTGATTCATTAAGTGTTTTCACAGATTAAATTATTGTTTCTTAGCTAGATGAATTCAACAAATTGATTGACATTTTGATTCACAATGTGTTATTGATCAGATTACAATTTTTTTGAGTGAGTTATTAGTTTCATAGTTTTTTAACGAATGCATGAAGAACTTGATTATTGCAGTAATTTAAATAGACTTGGATTTTATTTAGCTACATGATTTAAACCTCTATGACTATCTGCATAGACTTTTCTGACATTCTTGAAAGAGAAGATGAATCCTTGGTTGATAAATTAATGTCAGACTAAGGTTCTTTTTAGGACATCTTTAGAGCCCAACAAATGGGCAGAAGCAAGAGCAGTTAAAGACTATAGTGCAACTACAGCTGCGCGGTTCATCTTTGATGATATTGTAACCAGATTTGGATGCTCGAAGATCCTTATGAGTGATCAAGGCACACACTTCGTTAACAAAACTATTGAAGCCTTGACTCAGGAGTTCGAAGTTCACCATCAGAAGAGCACACCTATCACCCATAAGCGAATGGTATAGTCGAAGCTTTCGATAATATTTTGGAGACAACGATGACTAAGATTTGCAGTGTTAACAAAGATGATTGGGATTTGAGAATTCCAAAAGTGTTATGGGCTTATCGAAATACTTGCAAAAAGTTAACAAGGCAAACCCCCTTCAAGTTAGTTTATGGCCAGGAAGTAGTGGTACCTATGGAAGATTTGGTTCCTAGCTTAAGAATTGCAACATTTACAGGTATGGATGACACAAACACTTTTCAAGAGAGTCTCACGCAGTTGATGGAACTAGAGGAAGACAGGTTCATTGCAGGATTTCATCAGCAAGTACAAAAAAGAACGAGAAAAGGCTTACCATGACAGACATATCAAGAAGAAAACATTTAAACAAGGAGATTTGGTACTTTTATATGACAGCAAGTTCATGAAGCATCCAGGAAAGTTCAGGACACATTGGCTTGGTCCATTCGAGTTTGTCTATGTTACAGAAGGTGGAGTTGTGTAGTTGAAAACTCTGAATGGAGAATGGAAGGATGGTTTAGTAAATTGGAGCCGATTGAAGATGTATTGTGACAACCAGTTGCCTCGCAACTCTCAGTAAAAGTAGAGGAATAAGGGTCTAGGTACCAGGCACAGTTGAAATTGGGTACCAGACATAGAGAAGACAGTTTGCACACGATAGAGAGGGACAGAGTAGAAAGCATAAGCTGCTCCGCGCAGTCTGCAGTCAAAGTAATGCATAAGACTCAACCTTGCAGTGACTCGAGATGAGTCACATGTGAGTGTTAGGATCCTATTGGTCCATGGTCATGTTTTAAGGCGGAGAGTGAAGATTAAGGAAGAAGAAAGACAAAGCATGAAGTGCGTGGAAGACACACAAACCAAGGAAGGGTCGAAGTGGTTAAAGAATCATAAAAGAAGGAACAAAGTAAAGGAAAGAAAGTTGTTGAAAGAGAAGATCAAGCAACAAAGAAGATAGATCATGGACAAGTCAACAAGCAAAAGAAGACACTAATGGGTGCTTTGGAGCACCTCGCGAAGAAGAAGGAAGAACATGTCGACGAAGTCCTTAAAATGAGGGTTATCTGAACCTAGGGTTTTGGCAATGTGGATCTAGGGTTTTGGCACCTGGGCTTTGATCTAGGGTTTTCTAAGAGTCATGGATTGTATAAATAGAGGTCTAGACGAGTTGATATGGGCGGTGTGATAGTGGTGTTCATATCTAAGAGTGTTATTTTTTAGGGTATTCTTGTATTTTGGGTCTTCAACTGGGTGTGAAGATCGACTCTGCAGCTAGGTGCACAGGGTTAGGAGATAAAGAGGAGAGAGAGAAGGATATGCAACTGAGTGTGCATATAGAACTGTATATTTTCATTTATTCTATCAATAAACACTGTTCTGTGGACGTATCCCTAGGGAGAGGGTGAACCACATAAAATATTGTTGTTCCATGTGGTTGATGCTTTGTTGTTTTCTATCTTTTATATTTTTATTGCACTGTTATTTTTCCTGTTGAAGATAAGAAGATATAACTCACTTCACGAAGTTAAGCATAATATTGTTTAGAATCTCTGGGCTATTTTGCATTGTTGTTTTGGAATCATCTTGCATTTCCTCTGGTTGTAGACACCTATGTCTTGCAACCCCCCTATTGTTAATTCAATTGAGACTTCGTCTGCTTCGTAGGTGTTTCCATAAGGGCTAGTAGTTAGGGTTTGTTGGTGCGTTGTTAGGGTTGAACCTTGGGTCTACCCCTGTGCCAATAGTATAGCCAACCAATAAGTAATAATAATAGAGAAAAGGCATGCACACCAACTATTCTTCCCTTGCTACTCAGGTCAAGATCCTTGTTAAGAATACCTACCAGGCTAGGCTTGAGGGAGTTTAAGGTCAGTTTAGAAACCAACCGATCAGCTGTGAGCAATGGCTTGAACCAATCGTCGAACCTAAATCCTTAATAGTCTTTCAAAATATGTAAGTGTTGTGGTTTCAAGATATGACATAGGATTTTTATAGTTTAGAACAAATATAAATATTTATTCATTAAACCCAAACCAAAATTACTCCAATTATACGAGTAAGCAACCAAGGTAGGGAAGGAAAAGTTGGTGTTCCCCAATCTCAATGGAAACAAGCATAAATTTGAAATTTTTATCTTGATACAATGATATACTCCTAATGACCCTCAAAGTGATCATGTTGATGACCATGCCCTCCCTCTCAACTCTCTCATATATTGCCTAGTTCCAAAGAGAAGCAGAAGAATGATGACCTACCCGGGGAAATAGGTGATTCTTTGCTCGATCTACTTTCATTCATTTCTTATCGATGGCTCGAGAGGAAAATGAAAAGAACAAAGGACCCTGAAGATGTGATTTAGGAAGGAGCTCGGTGAATTAGAAGAAAAGAGTGTCCCTCTATTAAGGCTGGGCTTAATTCCATGAATCCCCTTAATATGACCATTCAAGTAGGTTAACCATCTATCTCTATTTACTAATTGACTTTTTCTAATTCTAGTCAATTTGGAGAAAGTGGGAGTAGAGGAAAAAATAGCATGGGATAGAAAATTCAAGACGCTCACCACTTTGATGGAATTGAGAGTCCATCTACCCCCCTCCCCCTCCTCCCAAATTTTTCTATGCCCCACTTTGATCCCTATAGAGAAAAAGAGCAGTCTAGTGATCCATACGTTGCAACACATTCGATTGTTTACTCGTTGTTTTCTCCATTTCTTTCCATTCCACACCAAACCTGTTACAGCTCAACCTGATCTCAATCACTCACCACTTAAGTAATCTCCATAACATCTCACCTAACCTATATCATAATCTTAACTATGAAAAGAAGACTCCTTGTCCAAGTAGGATAACCATTCCTTATCTTCGAGGTAAATGTGCCCAACCTTCTCATATCTTCAATGGTATGATGCCTTGTACCTTGTTTCTCGTCTTCAATGCAAGAAGACTAACTCGATTTTCTTCAATGTGGCTGGTGGTTTCAAGCTTCATGAAATGTTGGGGCTCGAAGCACTCTATGTTGGGTAGGAGACATCGAGAATCAAGGTCCAGCCTTGGATTTCCTTGAGAAGTACTCTAGTTTTCCCTAAGTTGTTGGAGATTCAATGAGATCCATGCCAACTAATTGAGCTTACCCTATTGATTCAACTGACCCATCCTCAAATATATTTTTCTTAGTGCTCCAGAAGACTAAATAATTGAATGATGGGAAGATAGTTGACCGACAGGGTTGACAACACTAGCCACCACTACTTGTACAAAGGAAAAAGACAAGGATAAGGCAAGAAGAGTCAGGCAGAGAAAGTGACAATTTTCGTTGATGTGGCATGCAAGGAAGTGTTTCAACAAATGTATCCATTGTTGCATGGCATGTTACAGTTGTGTCCCCACAAACAAGGGGGTCTCATACACCAATTTGGTGTCTGGCTTGACCGTGACCTTAATAATAAATTATTATTAATATCGTGATAGATATAGAATATCATGTAATATGATGGGTTGGATTAAGGACTAGTTAATAAATTCGTGTAGACATCTTCTTGCTACACTTCACATTAGTTCATCAAACTTAGAATCATACTTGTTTTTTTGTCTTTAAATTATACCAAGTTGTTTTTTTGTCTTTAAATTATACCAAGTTTTTATCTATGCTTCATTTTAATATACACATTGCATTAAATTGTTATAACTAGTCCTTAAGAACACGGAGTAGGCGAATTTGAGTTATCGATGCGTAAAGAACGTCCTGGAAACTATAGCTTCTAGGGGAGACCTAAGCATCTAGCAATGTCATTTTATGATTGTGGAGTTGTTGCTTCTTATGTTTATGAAAGTGGGCAATCCTTTCACCGATCCAACGTCTCAGAATTTCCAGAACATTCGTGAGAGTTATTCATCTTTACTCAAACGGCTAGATAAAAACTAGAAAATGGTAATGAAAAAGCTAAAGTTATTGAGCCGATATTAATAATTAAATATTATGTGACTTTGAACTTAATTACAAATGAATATACCAGACCTTAAATAATAACTATTACTACTATTAGTTATTTTGGGACTTTTGGTGTAATTGCCAATGCATATACTAATTGTAGTTATATTGTACAACCAGTTTGTCAATCTGCCTTCTTTGACTCCTATGTTTCATGACACTTCAAAAATGTATCCTTATCCATGTCTAAGTGAAATAAAATATCTCAGGGCATATTGCACTTAATGCAACACCGTTGGGGCTTATTGCATGTCCATTGTCATCACGTTGGGGAAAGCGTACTCATTTGAATTGAATTGGGATGTTGTTTGAATTGAATTTGGATGACTGAGAGATAATATTTTATATATTGTGTTTGGATGAGAACAAATTATATGTTATGTAACACCCTGTTTCCCCCAATTTGTAATTAATCATAAAATAGGAATTACCATGCTAGGGCATGAGGACAATGTAAATGTGTTATTGACTGAGTTGCCAAATAAATGACTATGGGGATGAAGCCTTGAAAGTAATGGCCATGATATCACTAGAGGAAGAATGTGAAAACCATACAAGAGGGTTCATATATCAAATAACCCCAAATCTTCATGATAAAGATGACAAACCTCCTTTGAATCCCAAGGAAAGGAAAGCAGTCAAGGAAGAAAGGACGGTGGTTGAATCACCAACCACCCCCATGAATGGAAACATGGGATGTCAGCCCGAAGTACTGCAGGGACCTGCAGACCTGAGTTTCCTTCTGACAAAAAGAACAGGATAGGTCGGCGAAACCGTCCAAGGTAAGAGGGACACAAAGAAAAAGAAGAAAGGGACACGAGACAAGAACGGGCGCTCGCAAGGGAGAGGCGCGAAGCTCTTCAGTGAATCACGAGAAGAAGGCCGTGAGCTTGATGCTAAAGAGCATCCGAGAAACCTCTCTGAGGCCACAAACAAGTAAGAAAGCTCCGAGTTGCAGAAAACAGGACCCAAACAAAAACTGAAACAAAGAGAGAACCCTCGAGAAGAGTGAGAGTTCCCTGGTGATATCATGGCTTGGCACGGGGGTGGCCAGAGTGCTAATGTTGAATGCCTTTGAGCCTATGGTCGGGTGGAAGGACGAACACCCACAGTCAGTTGGTTGGCGGCAACCTGTAATAGATAAGTGATTTCTTACTCTATGTAATTTAGCTGTAACTGGGCATGAATTTGGTTATACTGTGTATGTTTTAGGAATTGTGCTTGATTTATGAATGGATATACTGTGTCTCTTTCCTTACTTCTTGGTTGTATAATTAGGCCAGTAAGAGATTATATGGATAGGACATGATTGGTACTCGTAAATTCTTGTGTCCTGTGGCGGCTTGAGTTAGAGCCACGAACTATGAGCTCGTCGACCTTAGGCATAGTCTCATGTACACATGCCAACCTTCCTAGTTGTCTAGAGTCCCTTGGAGGATGAATTCTGTTAAGCTCAGGAGAGGTAGTGTAGTTATGCACAGGCTCCCTACGAGGCAAGTAGAGACCGAGACTCACTCAAGTCCTAGACTTGACAAATGAGCGCAAGGGGTGCGCAAAAGACTCTTCTAAGAGTCAAGCCTAGGAGAAAGAGCGCAACACTCTTAATTCCTTCATAGCTGAGAAAGCTCAGGAGGGAAAACACTTTTCATAAGTGCTAGCGAGACCCAATAGTCGGCTTGCAGTAGAAGATCGAAGGTTGAGACCTTTGAAGCTTCGAAATCTTCCGAGATCGGGAAGAAATCCAAAGCTCAGGGGGAAGAGCAACAATGACCCTTAGATAAACTGTAGAGTGTGGATTTGGACCATCGAATCCTATGTCCAGGCACATAGGATAGAGCACAAGAGGAGAGGATCTGAATGGATGGTATAGAACCGTCAGATCTGGAGCAGGGACCAACAGTTGTTGGATCCAGAGATAGGCGCATGAAAGAAGTCTCAAAATCACTTCAACCGTTGGATTGTTGGAGGACAGGTGGCGAACATCCGGAAGCAACCGAGGTTTCAGAACTTAGGCATATAAAGGTGGTGAAGAACGAGGATTCGCAATCACCGAAAACATGAGGGTTATTCTGGATCGTTGGATCTAGGGCGACACATGGCAGAGATCTAACCCATCGGATTTTCGGCACCTAGGATACCTAAAGGCAAGTCTCTTGTACTCGTCAGTCCCGAAAACCCGACTTGCAAAACCCCGAAATGGCATAACCTGTCTAGAGTTTGGATGTTTCGGCACCCGGGAAATCCCAAGGGTCAATTCCCTTGTACTCACCAGTCGCGAAGTCCCGACTTGTGAAACCCCGAAATGAGCTTAGCGATGAATACAGGTTTAGGAGTTTCAGCTCCTGGGAAACCTTAGTGCGAGACCTCCTATCTGTGCATATCGTGAATTCCTGACTTGTGAAATCTCGATATGGATTAGTGCATGTAGATTTGGTCTTCGGTGTTTCAGCTCCCGAAAAACCAAAGGGTATGAACCCCTCGTCCTCTTCTACCGCGAAAACCCGATACGCGAAACTCTGAAAGGTGGAATGCCAGGTTTTAATTCGAGGCATTGTTAGATGTGACTAACTATTGGTTCCTTTCGTATTTCGGCACTTCGAGAGACCAGAGAGAAGGGGAACACATGCATCACGATTTCCCGAATCGCGAAAGCCGGAAGCACCTCTTCGGTAAGGCCTGTGGTCATAGCCAACGATCACATGGGTAAGGATAAGGGATGGTAGGGTCTGCATCAGACCCCATAGGAATTCGGGGATTCTGTTCCTCGGGGAAAAAGAAGGAAAAAGCTGAAAAATATTAGTTCCCGTAGTGGGTGTGTGACAAATTGGTATCAGAGCATGGTTACAACACTTGGCCTGCTTGGGCTCATGTATGAGCCGCGTAAGGAGATGTTGTTATCTACATTTACTCCTTGAGGAGAAGGGTTGTAGATTGAACCTGTGATTTTGGGATTTCTTGTTGAATTCCAGTAAAGGAATTATATTGTTCCTTTGTCAAAATGATAACTACTCTTATAGGAGTAGGAATGCACTGATCAGTATTACTGATAATACCTGAGTGTGAATAATAGAGGTGGAATAAATTGTGTTGTGAAGCTGCACTAGCCAGAAAAGGGACATGAACTGAGTTATTCTGTTATAGTGTGACGATGGCTACCTACTAAAGCAGGTAGAGTTTCTTGCAATTGAGATGGCTAGTTAAGTAAGAATTAAGATCCAAATGAAGAACTCCTTCATGATTTGGGAAATCTGGTAAGGATTGGTAGGATCCTTAGGAAGTTATGATTACTACGTTATTAAAAGACTGAACTCTGAGCATATAACTCCTCACAATTGAGAGGACTGATGAAAATATGTAGGGTCAGATTACCTGACCTATAATGGTTAGGATCGACAACAAGGATAATCTGTTTGAGAAAGATTAAGAGGAGTCCTTTGGGACTGTTGCTAATTCCCAAGAGTGACCCTTGTTGGTTGTTCCCATAAAGAGAGGATAACATCCGTATGAGTTACGACTATGAGATTAGTCTTGTAAGTAACTTAAAAGATCAGAAGAGATAGCGGAGAATTTTGGTATGCCGAACATGCATATAGAATCAAGCTGGTGTTAAAGTTTGAAAGCCTCGGAGGTTGAGCGCGGAGTATACCAGGAGGAGTAGTGGTTTTAAGTCTTGAGAGGAAACACTTAGAAAAAGTTTCAAAGATTTGAAGCATTCAAAAGGAAGCGCAAAAAACTGAAGTTCGAAGAAAGAACAAGTATGGAGGATTGAGCGGGAGAAATCCTTCAGAAGAGAGTTTTGAAGATTGGATAGGATCAAGAGTCAAGATCCATTCAGAAAGAACCGAAATGTTTCGAGTTGTTCGATCTCGGAGAAGTAGCGCACTGGTTAGTTGTGAGGAGATACCGAAATTCCGTAAAACTAAAGGGCTTGGAAGAAGCAATGAGAAATTAGCGAAAAGATCATAGCCCTTGATCAAGGAGTGATCTGGACCATTGATCATCCAGAGAGAATTTCGTAATTTTGGATACCGGGAGTCCGAGAGGTAAGAATTCAAGAGACTAGAGGTCCCGGGCCACGAAGTCCCGAAAGCATCGGGACCATTCATCGCTAGAGGAAAAGTGGTGGAGGATGGAGGTTTCAGGAAAATCCCCGAAGGGAGCCATTTCGACACTCCTAGTACCGGGGAGGCGAAGGGCAAGAGTTTGAAACTCTTGACCCCCTCCCCCCCAAAAAAACGCTGAAAAAGGATCAGGGTTGTAGGGTGCGGATTGGATCGTGGTCGTTTATCTCTCAATAGCGGCACACCAGTATTTCGGGTACCGGGAAGTCAAAGGAGAAAGGACTAGGCAACCCTTGCATCGCGGGATCGCGAAACGCGAAATCCCGAAGGCACTGAAGGGAAGCGATAGGAAGTCAACATTTCGGCATACCGGGATTCGGGATTTCGGAAGTCCTGGAGACGAGGAATCCAGACTCTCGGGGATGAAAACCCCAAAGTCGCAACAACGCGACATAAAGAGGAGTGGGGCCACGGTCATATCGGGATATCGAGAATCGGTATTTCAGGAATCCTGTAGATGAAAAGTTGGAATGCTTGACATCGGGAGTTCCGAAGTCGCGAAATGTGATGAGCCGGGGAGACACCTCCTTGGAGGAGAAAGCCAAGGATCGACATTTCAGAATTTCGGAGGTCAGCATTTCGGCCTATCGGGTTTCGAGGAATCGAAGAACCAGAGTTCCTTGCAATAGGAATCTCGAAATCGCGAAATGCGAAGAGCCTTTTAGTTCAGATCATGGTCACCGCCGGTGGTCACGTGAGGAGAAGGCATGAACCAGTATGATGAATACTTAGTTGTGTTCAATTGTACTTGAGTGCATGAGTTTAATGCATTGTGAAGCTTCATAATAGGAAGCCTGATATTAATACTGGTAAGGTATGAATGATATTAAATGTGCAAGTAATGCACATGTATGATGAAAGAGTAAACGAGTGAGGATGCTCTGATGTCATGATAAGAGGCAAATGTTTATGCCTTTGAAGATCACATGAGAAGGAATGTGAACAATCCTGAGATGACTGATTTTAAAAATGGAAATGTATGTAGGCTATGAAATATACCTACGATAGCTACATGCAGGCTTAGGATTATGAAAGTGGTTAAGTACATCATATATGTAAGTTAACAAAGATGCATGTTTATATTCCTTAAGGGGAATATTTGGTAGACCACTAAAAGGCTGACTCAAGGTTGAGGCCATCACAAGTGGTGATGGATCTGCAACAAGGAAGTTGCATGCTGAAGGAGTTCCCGGTGGAGGAACTGTATAAGGTCTCTGTCAGAAGAATAGAGTCACAACCCTGATAATTGTTGAAGGTTGGACAATGGGCTGCAGGGCCTGTCCATGTATAAGAATCATGGATTACGTTTTGAAAGAATCATGTAAGTAATAGAAGACTAATAACCAAATATTGACCATTTTGATAATAGAATGGAAGTGTGTAGGATGCACATGTTCATGATTCATTATGAGCAAAGAGTTGCTACTAAAGCATGCTGAAGTATCCTATGAGCAAAGAGTTGCTACTAGGATGAGCCTAACCCAGGGCTGCTCAGAAAAAGTGCAGTTGTGGAAACCAGTATGGTTGGTAAGAGGCCAGTAAACCCCTGAGTATGATTGAATGAATAAATGGGTGCATTTAACTGATATGGCTTGGTTGAGGCTGTGATTAAGGAAAGATAGTGAGACCTTAGAGATAACTTGACTGGGCTAAAAAGCCCCAAGCGATGTAGAAAGAATTGGAAGAAGGGGAGAGCCCTCAATTCTTTCCTTGTTGTGCATTACGTTTCTATGGGATGAGAAAGCTAGTACATTGATGAACGAAAATGATTTGACACCATAACAATGATGGTTGTAATGCTGTGAAAACAATTGAGAACTGTTGTGTTACACTCATGAAAAACATTAAGGATAATGTGATGAAGTGCATACAGATATGCTAGACATGCCTGAAAATGTTTTTATTAATTAAACGCTATGATATTTG
>ML787811.1:379493-391835 GCA_009831015.1 Picea engelmannii | reverse complement strand
ATCTCTTGAATAGATCTCCAACCACAAGTCTAAAGATGAAAGTCCCTCAAGAAGCATGGAGTGGGACAAAGCTAAATGTTGCACATCTAAGGACATTCAGATGCATAGCATACGCTCACATACCTTCCGAATTAAGGAAGAAATTGGATGATAGAAGTGAGAAATGTATCTTTACTAGATATAGTGAAACATCTAAAGCTTATAGGTGTTACAATCCAATCTCCAAGAAACTAATTCTCAGCAGAGATGTAAAATTTCTAGAAAATCAATTCTGGAATGAATCAGAAAATCAGCAATTGGACAGTCAAAATCCATTGCTGCCAAGTTTTGAAAACACAGAAAATTCAGGACAACAAATACCTCTACATGTTCTTCCAAGATTGCAGGTACAAGGACGATCTGAAAATTCTCAGGATAACTCAACTTCAAGCAGAGACTCATCCTCTGAAATTCAAAATCAGAGAAGTCGAAGTTTGAGAGAAATCAATCAGCAGTTGGATGACTTTGAACAACACAACCTTTTTGCTTTAATGTCATGTCAACCTACATCTTTTAAGGAAGCTGCTAAGGAGCCACATTGGGTTCAAGCCATGAACCAAGAAATTGACTCCATTGAGAAGAACAAGACATGGGATCTTGTTGATTTGCCAAGTCACAAGAAAAGTATTGGTGTCAAGTGGGTTTACAAAACTAAACTCAATGAAAAAGGGCAGATTGAAAAACACAAGGCAAGACTTGTTGCCAAAGGATTCTCACAACAACCTGGTACTGACCATGGTGAAACTTTTGCTCCAGTAGCAAGGTTAGACACTGTCAGAACTCTATTGGCCATAGCAGCCCAACATAAATGGCAAGTATACCAGATGGATGTCAAGTCATCTTTCCTGAATGGTTTCTTAGATGAAGAAGTTTATGTCGATCAGCCACCTGGATTTGAAGTCCAAGAGCATTCAGCCAAAGTATATCGGTTGAAGAAAGCCTTGTATGGCTTAAAGCAAGCTCCAAGAGCTTGGTACAGCAGAATTGACACTTATCTGATCAAAAGTGGTTTCAACAGAAGTCAAAATGAGCCAACTCTTTACACCAAAACTGATCAACACGGTAAAATATTGATTGTATGTTTATATGTTGATGACATGATATATACTAGAAACCTTGAATTAACCAATTTTAAACATGCCATGCAATCTGAGTTTGAGATGACAGATCTTGGCATCATGAAATATATTTTGGGGATTGAGGTTGATCAATCAACCAAAGGCATTTTTGTCTGTCAGAAAAAGTATGCAGCAGACATCATCAAAAGATTTTGCATGGAAGAATGCAATCCAGCAGAAACCCCTATACCCCTAGGCACAAAATTGAGCAAGAAAGATGAAGGCCCTATAGTGGACCCTACCCTGTATAAAAGTTTAGTAGGCAGTTTGTTGTATCTTACAGCAACTAGGCCTGATATTATGTATGCAGCCAGCCTTGTTTCCAGATTCATGGAATCCCCCAAAGATTCTCACTGGAAAATGGCGAAACGGATTCTGAGATATATTGTAGGAACTCTCAATTTTGGCTTATGGTACACTAAATCTGATAGTAATCAACTTTCTGGTTACACAGACAATGATTTTGCAGGCAGCCTAGATGATAGGAAAAGCACCTCAGGACATGTTTTTCACCTGGGCACGAACCTGATCTCATGGGCATCAAAGAAACAACCAATTGTATCAATATCTTCTGCAGAGGCAGAGTATGTCGCTGCTACCTCAGCTTCTTGTCACGCTGTCTGGCTGAGAAGAATATTGAAATATATGTCACATACAGAAAAGGATCCAACTCTTATTTTCTGTGACAATACTTCAGCAATAGCTCTATCCAAAAATCATGTGTTTCACAAGAAAAGCAAACACATTGACACTCGCTTTCACTTCATCCGCGAGCTAGTCAATAATGGTGATATTGCACTTCAATTATGTGGTTCTCGAGATCAGCTCGCAAATATCTTCACAAATCCATTGGGAAAATCTGTTTTTGATTTTCAGAGATAGCACTTGGGCATAATCAGTGTTGATGTTTGTAATTGTTGAGTTTAAGAGGGAGTGTTAAATATAATGTAACCTCAACAGGCTGACTGTACACTGCCAGCTGTCCTGGCCAGCTATACTTTTTTTTCTTGATTTGCTTGAGCCTATTTAGCTCAGCTATTTTCCTTTTTTCACAGTACTTCTTCATTACCTCTTCTCATTGTACTTTCTCCTTACATTCTCAATATACTTAATACTATTTTTGTTCTATTCTTTCTCTCTGCATTTCTTGCTTCACAATTTATCAGAGGTTGTCACTATAAGCTCCCCTATATCTGTCTGCAAAGTAGAAGAGCTATGAAGGAGGAAAAACAGAACGGGTTAGTAGGTGTGGTGAAATTCACTACCCATTTATACACATAGGAATTAAAATACACCGAATCAAGTCTGCAATGGTGAACTATTTTTGTAAATGCATATTTTGCCTGACCTGAGTTGCAGTGTCAAACAGACGTTGGGAATAAGGCAAGTCGGACGTTCGGAAGACGCAACATCCATTGCTGCAACAGTTTCACCAGTGACATCAGAGCCTGGCTTCTGGCTGTCAATACTAAACAGTACGCCTTCGATTTTATCTCTATTAGGATAACAAAATATTGCACTGGAAGTAAAATTAATAGATGTTTTGTTTGAGGTCATTTAGGGTATTTAGCAAGGAGTTGGTTTTACCGTTATTCATTTAATTTTACAGACATTAAAAGAGCCAAAAAAACATTGAATCTATTGCTTTACATAAGAGGGGGGGGGATTCATTTCGATGAGCAAAATAAGGATCAGAACCAGTTGAACCAGCAACATCAACGAACATAACCTACGCTGAAGACAATTTGCTCGTAAGGAATTGGAATTTTGATATTGTCTGCTGCAGGAAGCGAAAAAACAAGTGTAGTAAGTAAGGTCTATTTTTTTTTTTTACTATCAATCCATAATGTCAAACCATGATTACATATTACATATTGAAAGAAATATATACCTTATAGTTGGTTGCTGGCTCATAGTGCATTTGAAGCAAAGTTCACAGCCATGCAAGCATACGCTTCCAACCTTTAGCATTCTCTCTCCTCAACATCTTGTAGGTATAAGGTCAGTATATATTGTTTGTAGAAGGCCTGCACATATTGCACATATTGTTTAAACCAGAGACTAAATAAACAATGTTGCAGGTAGAAGGTATGAAAATATCATATTGCAGGTGGAAGGTCTAAAAATATAATGGAGAATTGAAGGTTGGCTACGCTAATAAGTGTTCACCTTTAATCAACCTAGAGTACAGGGAAGCCACATGAAACTAACTGACCAAGTGGAGGGTAGGCAGTTGGCAAGTGGAGGACATTTGGCAGCTCACCAGAGAATAGCCATGGCAATGGGTTATGTACTATGCAAACATTTAATGTTTGGATTTAATGCTAACGTGAAAGGTTAGCATTAATTCACTTTGTTTCTTTCTTATGATGTTTACCAAATTTCAACCCTCTAGTTTCCTAAGTTTGAAGCCTTTTGCCTCGATATGAGGCCAAATAAGGCGTCAAAACTAAAAACTTAGAACAAAATATAAAATACTAGTTGGACAATGATATGAAAATCTTAAAAGTTTGGTTAAAATTCTTGGTTTACGTGAAATACTAATTGAAGGATGGAAAATCAATTACTATTAATCCCTACAAGTTTGGTTAAAATTCTTGGTTTACGTGAAATACTAATTGAAGGATGGAAAATCAATTACTATTAATCCCTATAGCCCGAAGGGCAGGGACTAATAAGATGTGTAGTGAGCTAATTTAAAATTATTTGCAGGGTAACACTTTGGGAATATATAAGAAAAAGTCTATGCAGGAATATTCGGGGTATCTATATGATCTCTAAGTGTTCACACTATTTAATTGTGGTCTTGGACTACTCTATGGAATCCCATTTGTTAAATTCCATCATACTATGATCCTCACAATCAATGGTGCAAAAACATTTTATCCCATGTATTTTCTCACTTTTGCTTCTCAAAAGAGGAAGGTAATGTAACTCAATTTGCCTTACATACATGCCAGCTACGTTAATTTTTATATATTCGCCTCAAATATAGGCATGAGATGTGTGTTGATATACTTTCTAGAGATTTTATATATTTATATACCCAATACTTACTTAAATTCCAACTTATTATTTTGTCATAAATACTCTTCTAGGTGATGACAATGAGGTTGACATGTGGTTTGATAATCACATTCTTCATGCAAACTGCAATTACAAGTTTTGTGTTACATACTTACCGTGTACGAGAGATCGTAGTAGGAAGCGTGGTGTGAGATAAAGCGAGAATGAAATGTCATTGTTATTGTTTTATATATATTCACATTACCTTAAATGATAAATAAATCAACTAAGTCAATTGCATAATTAATAGGCTCATTGATTTAAATCATGCCCACAATACTTCTCGACAGGGACATCGCCACTGCAGTGGCACTTGGCCATTGGTGAGCAATAATTGTTGTGCAACAGAAGAAAAACAAGAACAAGTAGAGAAATTGAAAATATTAAACAAAACAAATAACACAACAAACATACATAGAATTGACACAATGATTTACGTGGTAAAACCCTTATTGTAAGAGAAACCTCCACGGGGCAATAATAATCAACATTTTCTTATTGTTCAAGGGAGACATTTACAACAACAACAACTAAATGCAGGCTTCCAATGATACATACAACCATTCGACCCAACCTCCATTCAACCTTTGCCTCTACGGGATTACATGAATATTAAACAAATTTCATACAATTACAAAATTTTCCATCATAATGTGCACTCATTCCAAATTGGGAGATTTGGTTTAACAAACTTCTACAAAATAGGAACCATGAAATCTACCAATATCCACAATATCTTGAAAATTAGTTGGCATATTCAACAATCTCCACCTTGAAAACAATTTACCTGATATATAATGCCCAATTTATTCATCACCTTCCCTACAAGCCAAGAGAAGCCAAGCACCATTTCATCTTCTCTAACAGTACTGGATTTGTGATCAAAATTTCTGCACATTTTTCCTTTGTATGGACTTTTTCAAGAGTCATTCCACCTTCATCTACAACCTGTCTTACAAAATGGTATTTAGCAGGAATATGTTTTGTCTTACTGTGATAAGCTGGATTTTTTGCCAAGTGAATAACACTTTGACTATCACAAAGTAGTTTTACCTTGTCCTGCATCCTTCCAAACTCACCCAACAAACCTTGTAGCCAAATTGCCTCATTGCAAACATGTGAAGCAGCTATATATTCTTCCTTTGTAGTGGATAAAGAAACAATGTTTTGAAGCTTTGACATCCAACTAATAGTTCCACCTGCAAGAGTAAGGACATATCTTAAAGTTGACCCTCTCTTGTCCAAATCACCTGCAAAATATGAATCAATGTATCCACATACTAGATCACTACCACTTTTATAGGTGATACATTAATTACTTGTGCCCCTCAAATACTGAAGCACCCATTTCACTGCTTCCCAATGTTATTTTCCTAGATTTTCCATGTATCTGCTGACAACACCAACTGCATGTGAAATATCTGGCCTTGTACTTACCATAGCATACATCAAACTGCCTACTACATTAGCATATGGTACACGAGACATATATTCATTTTCTTCATCTATACTAGGACATAAACTTGAAGAAATCTTGAAATGGGAAGCCAAAGGGATTGAGACTAGTTTCACATTGTTCATACCAAACTTCAAAAGTATTTTCTCTACATACTTTTGTTGTGATAACCAAAGCTTACCATTTTTCCTTTCTTTGAGTATCTGCATGCCCAAGATCTGTTTTGTTTCTCCTATATCTTCCATATCAAACGTCCTAGCCATCTCAACCTTTAACATGTTTATCTTTGTCATTTTCTTGCTTGCTAAAAGCATATTGTCAACATAAAGCACCAAAATAATGAATATGCCATTATCAAACTTTTTAAAATAAACACAATGATCATACTCACTCCTTGTATAATTCTAGCTCACCATGAAAGAATCAAATTTCTTGTACCATTGTCTAGGATACTGCCTCAGACTATACAATGACTTCTTGAACTTGCAAACAAACCTTTTCCTGCAATTTTGAACAAACCTTTCTGGTTGTTCCATGTATATCTCCTCATCTAAATCTCCATGTAAGAATGATAATTTAACATCTAGCTACTCTAACTCCAGATCAAGTAATGCAACTAATGCTAACACAACTCGAATCGAAACAAGCTTAACAACTGGTGAAAAAATCTCATGAAAATGAATACCTTCTTTATGAGAATATCCTTTTGCAACCAATCTTTCTTTGTAACTTTCAATCTTATCATAAACACCCCTTTTCAGCTTAAAGACCCACTTGCAACCTACAATCATCCTGTCTTTTGGGATTTCTACCAGGTCCCATGTTCCATTCCTCTCTAATGCATTCATTTCCTCTTTCCATTTTTCACTATCAAACACCTGCATTGCCTCCTGATAGCAAGTAGGTTCCTCATCATTAGTAATCAACGAAACAGATGAAACAAAATCATCATACCTTCTAGGAGGATTTTTGACCCATGTAGATCTCCTTAGGGATGTTTGTGGCTGATCCACATTTTAATGATTATTATCTCCATCCACATTTTCTTATGTAGGAACTTCTTCATGAACATCTTCAGAAACTTCTTGATGTTCATTGTCTTCTATAGATAAACGAGTTTCAAACTATATTTGTTGAGATTATGGTACTTCTACATGTTTCACTTGAACATCTACATCTAATTTAATGAGTGATGATTCATCAAATATAACATCTTCGTTAATGGTGATTTTGTGGGCAATAGGGTCCCACAACCTTTATCCCTTAATACCATCACCATACCCAATGAAGATAAGTATTTTTTATTTTGGATCTAATTTAGAACACTGATGTTTAGGAATAAGAGCATAGGCCTCACAACTGCAAACTTTAAGATTAGAATAATCACAAGGGTGACTTGTCCATACCTCTTATGGAATATTACATTCTATTGTTGTTGATGGTAATCTATTTACCAAGTAACAAGATGTAGAAACTGCTTTTGCCCACAATTCCTGCTACAACAAGGCATTATTAAGCATGCTCCTTGCTCTTTCTAGAAGAGTCATATTCATGCATTCAAAAACATTATTTTCTTGAGCAGTATAGGCAATGGTTTTATGCCTATCAATCACAGACTCCTTGAAATAGTTTTCAAATTCTATTGACGTAAATTCACCTCCATTATATGTTATTAAACATTTTATTGACCTCCATGTAATCTTTTCAACTAAAGCTCTAAACTGCTTGAAAACAGTAAATACGTCATATTTTATTTTTAACATATAGACCCACACCTTCCTAGAGAAATCATCTATAAAAGTGAAAAAATATGATGATCCTCCATACGAAATAGTAGGAGATGGTCCCCAAAAATCTGAGTGGTTGTAATCAAGGATACCTTTACTAGTGTGTTTTCTTGTTTTAAACTTCTTCCTGCTCTATTTTCCATAAATACAATGTTTGCAGAAATCTAAATTCAGGGACGTTAAACTAGGAAGTAACTTATGATCTACCAATACCTTAAGTCATTTCTCACTCATATGACCCAAACATTGATTCCATAGTCAAGTAGAATCATTGGCATTCTCAGATACTGTTGCTTCTTGATCTGACTCAGTTCTTCCTTCAAGATGATAAATATTCTCAATTTTCTTAACCTGCATGACCAATAAGATTCATTTGTAGGCCTTCATAACTCCACCCTGAACTATACACTTGTATCCTTCATAATCTAGACTCCCAAAGATATTAGGTTCTTTCTCAGCTCAAGTACATCTCTCACATCAGTTAATGTGATCCAGATTTTATGAGCAGAACGAAATGAATACAGATTATTAAAAGATGCTTAACACAGAATAACATAGATATGTTGACGCTTAAAATCGCAACGATGAATATTGCTCGCAAATGATTGCTAAGCTCTATTATTTATTTATGATAATAATAATTAACTAGTAGGTGGGACCCCCGTGTAGAATAGAGGCGCTATTGTGGATGTGTTACACTTACATGTTTGTTGATGTTATAATGATGCCTACACAATATTCTACAGTTGATGATGAAATTCCTGGTTTCATTCGTTATGACAACATGGTTGGTTGATGTATTATTGCTAAATGTTGTTGATGGTCACTTGCAATACAGGGCAATGCTATGGATATAAGGATTATTTTGTTTTAAAGGTGTTATGTTATGCATTAAACATTGATTAATGATATTATACATGATTTTATGTATAAGGATAATATTATGATATGGGAGCTTGAACAAAACAAAAAGGAAAAACAATATATGATAAGTCCTAAGGTTATTGCAAAAGAGATTATATACAAACCTTAAGGTATATGGATTGACACAAAAGAAGGTATATAACCTTGATGCTATAGTTAAGCACTTGATTAAAGGATTGATGTGAGGCATATATGGTAATGTTATACATATGGTTGTTGTTAAATGTTTTTGACACGACCTAGGGTGGCGCACTATGCAATGGATATAGCATTGATTATGGAAATGGATATGTTGTTGAATTAATGTTGATGTTATGGTGTATAAGTTGGCTCGTACATTGAATTGAATAGGGTTGGGGAGGAAGCAATACATTTACTGCACATCACTCAAACAAACCTCGACCCCGTCACCCTAGCCATAGTTGCATTTACTTTTTTGGCTCTAGTGGTTGTGGAGGCTCCATGATTTTTGGTTTTGAAAGGAAAAACTTAGTCCCACTCTTCCCTCAAAGCAATTTTTCGAGGTATGTCTCCTTTACTTTCCATATATGATGGTCCCTCTATATTATGAATCGATTTGTTGGCTCGCGATTTCATGAGATCTGTGTTTTTTTAAAGTTTTGACTATGTATCAGTGTTGTGCTTATGTTTTCTTCGGTACTCTGGAATGCTGACGTTTTAAAAGAAAGTAATGGATTTGATTGCATGGATAGCATGTGCATTGTTTTTTGGGTGTAAAACATGTCGGTCAAGTTGGAGTTTTACTCTGGTTCTCTGTGGAAAATTATGATAATGGGGTTTTACTATGTTTCTCTATGGAAAATTATGATAATGGGGTATCATGCTCTGAGTTTTTATTGCGCAAATTTTACAACAGTCTTGGTATGAAGTCGTTGTCACTCCTTTTTGTCTCAGTCATTGTTATGATTCATTTCTCGAGGTTGCAGTGCAACTGTTGAGAGTTCCAATGTTCTTTCTTTGTTTGGATGAGCCCCGAGCTATTGTGTGTTATGGAATTTACTTCACTATCACTATCGTCGAAAGAATTGCACAATAGAGTCTTTATATCGCCCAAATTTTTTAATGAAAGCTTGTATATGTGTTGGGTGACCACGAGTTGTGCTCGGGCATTCTTTTCACATTATTTATAAGAATTTGCCTCTCTCGTTCTCCATTTGAGGTGGCTAATTGTTATGTTTGGTTACCATCACTGTCAAGATTTTGAGTTAGAAGTTATGTGTAATTGATGAATTTTAAAAGAGCACGGGCTCTCTGTTATTCCAAGAATATTCTTTATTATCTCTGGTTACCTATTTTCAATTAATTTTTAAGGGCCACAAGTTCTCAGCATCCCTGGGGATCTTTTTCATTTGGTCAAGCTATTCTCTCTCACCCCCATTTTTATGTCAAACCGTAAACTTGAT
The DNA here is from genome assembly GCA_009831015.1 of Picea engelmannii. Classification (NCBI taxonomy): domain Eukaryota; kingdom Viridiplantae; phylum Streptophyta; class Pinopsida; order Pinales; family Pinaceae; genus Picea; species Picea engelmannii. The sequence continues at coordinate 382,021 of ML787811.1, read as the reverse complement.
CTTAGTCTCGTTTTAATCCTGTCAAGAATTAAGGGGCACAGGCTCTCTATGTTTTCAAGGAGTCTTCCTTGATTAAGCCAACTCTCGTTTCCTCTCTGCAATAAAGTTTTAAAAGAGCATGAAATGTCTGTGTTTCAGAGACTATCTCCTGTGGTCAAGATTTTTCTCTTAATTCCATCACCGAGTTAAACCCTAGCACAAAGTTTAAAAGACACCTGTGTGTGCCTGTTTTGTTGAGCACGACTTGTTTTTGGTCTATCGATCACAAATTGGTTATGTTTCTATTTAGCACGACTTGGCTCTGTTGAGCTCAACTTGTTTATGTTTCTCCTCGGGCATTTTTTTTGGCTCTGTCAATTGTTGGGTAATTCTTTTAAAGGATGTTTGTACATGTTTAATGTACACAGATCCCGAGCTCAAAGTTACATGTTTTTGTTAAATGCTATTTTCGAATCAAGATTGGTGTCAATTATATTGTTGAAGACATGTGTGTGATTGAATCGAGCCCGATTATGAGTTTTGATAATAGTGGATTATGTCAAACATTGATGGGAAGTCGATTGTTGGTGGTTAATACATGTTCTATTATTATTCGATTTTAAGAAATGAATATGGGATGTGGATGTTTGGAATCACAGTGCATATTATATTTTGTTTTAAAAGAAAAAGGTTTGCATTGGAACAGAAAGGATGGTGGCTCGAATGGTTATGATTTTATTGTGAAATTGGAAATGATATTTGCATAGTTATTGTATAAGATGCAAAGATTGATATAATTGAAGAATTTTGGGTAATTGAATTGTCTTTTATTGAAGTGAGCAATCATTTTTTCTGCAATTAAGGGACAATTAAATGATTTTGGTTTTAAAAGAGGATTCATATTGGATTGTGATCTGAACAGAGTTATGGTTTTTGTTGATTTCATTTGTTTTTATGAACAATATTTGTATTATTCCCTCTCATACTATCACTTTTTCTCTCATTATACTCCCCTTACGATCCCAATTTCATTTTTACATGCCGTTCTATAAAATAAATTAAAAACTTTGTATGGCAGTGGTAAAAATATGACATAGAAATAGATGGCAGTTGATATATTTTGGTATTGATTGCATAGTTAGTTATTTAATGAATTGTTGAACAATACTCATTTTCTTACTCCCTGTCATGCTACCACTTTTTCGCTCATTAAAATCCCTCTAGATATCCCATGAGCCCTATTTCACCCCCTGCTCATTTGACAATTTTTAAATAATTTATTATGGATTGAATTGCATGGGTCTTATGTTAATTTCTGAGCCAAACTTTGTTTTATATAAAGATAATGTCATGTATGGTTTGTTAAGGGCTAGTTTCTAATGAATTGTTGCATACAGGATGAGTTTCTCCAGCAGAGGAATTCATGGAAGAAACAATAGGGGAAGAGGTAACTGGAACAGAGGGCCTAGAAGGCCCAAATTCTTAATTCATTTTGATGTCGATCCTCGGGAGTTGAACCAACTTTTTCAAGATGGGTTCTTCAATTGGATTGGGAAAGGGACAATTCATCCTAGACCAGAGAGGCATCCCTTCCAGCCCCAAAATATTCCCGGTATCCCTGTGACTCCTCATGTATCCATCCAACTAGAATTTCCCGAAAATGATGGATGGATGGAGATTGTTCATCCAGTAGTTTCCCACCATCGTGGTTGGCCCAACTTTTCATTGCCTCCTCCTCCTCCAGCTGTAAACCCAAATGCTCAAATTTCCCCTGCACACTCACCTGTTCAGTCCTCTCATGATAGAAAACGACTTAAAACCAAGACCCCCATGTACAAGATAAAGGTAAAGTTGTTGCTTCCCCCTCATCTCCTTCAAATGACTTAGCAAAATCAATGTCTTCCTATATGCACCCGAGGGATGATTGTTCCCAAGTTATTAGTGAGATTAATCCTCAAGGTTTGAATCAACCTAAGGCTAATTCTAGGAAGTCCAAAGGGTACAACAATGGCAGAAGAAGGATTGCCTCTCAAAGTGGAAAATATGGATTTTGATTTATTTGTTTATGGTTGATTTGTTGAAGACAATGGACTGCAGAAAGTTTTGGACAACAAACTATTTTTTTTGGATAATGTGGTTACTTACATATTTTGGATATATTTGAATTATTTATGATATTTAATATTCAAATTTTGGAAATATTTATGGGAACCACAAGGAGGCATGTGTTTAAATGATTATCTAATTGTGTTTATTTTTGTAAAGAATAAAAAGGGAGTCACAAGGGGTCCCACCTACTTAGTTATTATTTAATAAAGACACTTAATTGTTCTACATCAATGTGATTATCTACATCAATAGTCAATGTGACTATCTCTCCACATCAATAGTCAATGTTGAAGACGGCATGTTCTACATCAATAGTCAATGTGACTATCTCTCCACATCAATCTCTCCCATCAATAGACATCAATCACATCAATGTGATTATCTCTCCCCCTTTGACATCAATGGAAAAGGTCCATTCTCCTCTTGGGGCTGCTCCCCTT
>ML787811.1:352191-376250 GCA_009831015.1 Picea engelmannii | reverse complement strand
AGAATGCAAGCTGATTCTTGCATATAGAGCTGGTGCTCTTGTAGAGTTGTACTCTATTCAGTTGTTGCTGATAAACCCCAAGGATTGTAGTCCGTAATAAAAAGAAAATTGTACATACATCTTGTGTTCTTTGTGTTCATTGTAATGATGACTTGTTGATGATATATTGCTGATATATGTTGCTGATATATGCTCACATCTAACTGGTTATAAATGACAACAACGGGTAATGAATAAATGTTGAATGCTAATTGATGAGTTTTTGTGCAAGAGGGAAGTTTTGGGAAAAAGAGCCCCACACTCATTCACCCCCCCTCTAAGTGTGGTAGGTGTGTCCAACAAGATAAAGGTAAAGTTGTTGCTTCCCCCTCATCTCCTTCACATGACTTAGCAAAATTAGTGTGTTCCTATATGCACCCGAGGGACGATTGTTCCCATGTTATTAGTGAGATTAATCCTCAAGGTTCGAATCAACCTAAGGCTAATTCTAGGAAGTCCAAAGGGTACAACAGTGGCAGAAGAAGGATTGCCTCTCAAAGTGGAAAATATGGATTTTGATTTATTTGTTTATGGTTGATTTGTTGAAGACAATGGACTGCAGAAAGTTTTGGACAACAAACTATTTTTTTTAGATAATGTGGTTACTTACATATTTTGGATATATTTGAATTATTTATGATATTTAATATTCAAATTTTGGAAATATTTATGGGAACCACAAGGAGGCATGTGTTTAAATGATTATCTAATTGTGTTTATTTTTGTAAAGAATAAAAAGGGAGTCACAAGGGGTCCCACCTACTTAGTTATTATTTAATAAAGACACTTAATTATTATTATTATTATTATTATTACTTCCCCTAAACTAAAATTAGTTAAGTTTAATTAACTTAACTAAATGAGGTAGTTGAACTACTTTAACTGATTTGGAATGTATAAAAGCCAAATGGGAAGGAAGAACAAGGGCGGAATAGAAGGAGAAAGCAATACTAAGGTTTTCTCTTGTGTTTTCATGAGATAGTTCAGTTTTCATTCATTCTTCAGTTCATTAAAGGCCTAATTATATTTTGGACAGCAGGGTCCTATTGTAGACAGCAAGGTTCAAAGTTGAACCATATCATTTAGATGTTTGTTTCAGAGGTGTTGATATTTCTTTGATAGTAAGTGTATACTTTTCTATTTATGGATTAGATTTCATAACTGATAAAGGATATTGTACAGAGTCAAGTTGGCAGTAGTCTGTGGCAAGTTGATCCAAATTTTAAAGTTCAGTTTTTACCTCTTGTCATTTGTATGGTTTTCATCGGGGATATCTAAGTTTGACCTTGGTCCATGTCCTCACAGGGATTTTGTAAAGAGAAAGATACTTTTGATTTCTTGGAATGAAATAAAGTGATTTCTATTCTGTCTCTTTTGTGTGTATATGTGACTTGGTTAATTTTCCTTTTGATCTCCACATTTACTTTCTACAATCTGTATATTTTCAAAAAATTATATAAAAATTTCATATTTTGCAACAATCTTTTCATTTAAAAAATCAGCCTAAGCCCTTGTACTTGTGGATTGAGAAATAATTTTTGAGGCTATAAAACATAGGGTGATATTCCCGACTATATTGCCTTAGCCAGGCGGGATTCAAAAATGTTTTAGTAAGATAATTCATATATTTTCCTCAACATTTATTTGGAGACCATACTGGGGAGATCTTCCATATCTCTTTGGTTGATTATATGCTTGATTATCATTGAATATATTTATATTTCTGCTTTTGATTCTTTGGTTGTTTTCTTTTCTTCATGATTGTACATGTTACAAGGAATCCCAATATTGAGCCCATTCTTAAAGATCATACCAACATTTCTTTAACCTTATTCAATACCATCTTAGAAACTGCTAACACCCAAGTTGAGCTTGAACGCTCGTGGGCAGTGATTGAACAAGAAATAAGTGTCCGAGAATGTTGGGAAGCTAGGCAAAGACAACCTAGGAATTAGCCATAGCTTTCTTTTTCCTAAAGTTTTGATCTTCTTTTCACGTCCTTAAACCCTCACATCTCTAGGAGAAGAAGAGGTTTATCACCTGAGATCAACACTATTGCTAAAATAGGAAGAAGAAACGTTGTTTTTTCAACCCAACAAGGTACTCTAAGGAGAAATTTTTCTGATTCATCCAGTTTGTCTTTCTCTTCCTTACATATTGTTCACAAGATGGCATCTAGTGTTGGCTCTGGTGGCACTAGAGGTGCTTCTTCATATCATCCTTCAGCCTCGTCAGTGATTGGTAGCTTGTATAATCATCAAGTCCCTATCCAATCTACCACCAATCCCACTAAGGTCATAAAGAAGTATGGTCTCTTTCAATTTGAAGAAGATGATACTACTACTCTGTGGCATGTTTCCTCTCCTCTAAACCTAGCACCTGCTACTTGTCCACTTCCAATATTTAAATAGCATCTCCCTAGGTTTTCAGGAAATAACACAGTCACTACGAATGAACACTTGGTGGCATTTTCTAATGCCTGTCACAACATAAGAGCCAATGACAATGACACTTGTGTGTGCTTATTTGTTAATTCCCTTGAGGGGAAAGCAGCAGTCGATTTCTTTGATATTACTCCCAATATTCTTTACACTTGCGAGGATTTAGTTTATTGGTTCAAATCTACTGATGGGCAGTCTAAGAGCCCAACCGAACAATTACGGGAGTATAATAAAATTGCTTATAAATATGGTGAGGCTATCAAGTATTTCAACTTACGTTTCACCAAGTTATATAACCAAATTCCCGAACTTATTCTCCCTTGAAACCAAGCTGCTTTTATGCATTACTATAATGCTCTACCTTCCCCCTACCATCATAGGCTTGAAGAAAAATCCATTGAAAACCTCGGTTCCACTCTGCATACTTGTTTAGAGTATGAAGAACAACTTGAAAGAACAGGTCTTCCCAAGGGAGACTCAGTTAAACAAACAGACATGTTCTCCCTCTTACATCTTGTACAAGACATGAATAATCGAATGATAGCGTATGAATGGAAGGGAAATGTCCCTTCACTTACCCCTAGGGTCTCATCTTCTTCTTAACCACCCTTTAGGAATCCTAATGAAAACAACTTTCAGCCTGAAGCCATCATGCCTCGTAGTTGGTGTAACTTTTGCGAGGAACATCATGAGGAAAGTAATAGTGAAGTAAAGAAGTGTGCCAGAGATAAGATATTTGGTAAAAGGCCTGAAACTACCATTGTTGTTCTAAATTTCCCAGAACCAGAGGATGTTATGATCATAAACAATAGGAATAAATCCTATGCTCTGAAAGGTAAATATGATCCTCCTCACACTTCTTCTAGCCCAAGCTCATATTCACCAGCTGCTACTGTGCAAGTTACTAAAACTCCTGACAGTCAAGGAACTCCCTCTCATATTCCCTCTCCCAAATACAACATTATCAATCAATTGGCTAATATTAAAGTTGATGCTACCATCCTAGACATGGTTGTCGTCCCTGAGAAACAAAAGCATATGAAAATTTCATGGAAGGAAAAGCTTCCATTGTAGCCAACCACTCTAAAGAGACAGGTGAAGAGGATTCAACTGTAAATAAATTAGGTGTACATAATTTTATACAGTCTCTGTAAAAAAAAACATGTTTTTCATTTATGTAAAGATTATGGACAAAATAGCCCATTGTTTTATGATTGATGACGGTTTGGGCCCAAGCGTGATGTCGAAAACTATTATGGAAGAGATAGGCTTGTCTTGTACAAATGAAAATGCCAGAAGCATGCTCTCTTATAATAGTTTACAACAATCAACCATAGGTGAAATCAAGGAATTTACCTTGGTTTTGTGTGTGCATCCTAAAATAAGGACAACCCTTAATATTTGGGTAATTAACATGCCATTGAGTAATTATTCAATCATATTAGGAAGAGACTGACAAGCCTTGACAGGTGGATACCTCTCACTCGATGGGACACACTTATTCATTCCTCAGAATGGGAAGAACATCATATTCCTAAGGGAGGGAAGGATTTCACCTTATATAGAAAGCATCCCACAGCCTAATGTGAATTATATCGAGGAGGACCGAATTTGAAGCGTTACTTCTAGGCATTGAAAATGCCTATAATTTAGGTTGTGGTCACCTTACAGTTTTTGGGTACTCTGAACTTATTGTAAACCTTGTACGTAAGATATATTCTCCTAGCAACAATTTAATGAAACTCTATACCCAAACTGTTTGGGAGCTTATCTAGAACTTGCTATATTTTAACATCACTCATGTTAAAAGGGAATTGAACTCAATGGTTGACAGGTTAGTTGTTTTTGCAGCCTCTCCTACTCGGAAACTTCTGCCACAAAGACCTGATTTCACCTTCCAATCTTTGCATCGTCCTCATATCCCTGACAATCTAGAGTCATGGCAGGTCTTCCCTAGTGATGAGAGCATATGTGCTTTCATACAAAATGAACCTTATAAGCCTATGGAAATTATATCAATGGAGGATAAAAAAATCCCAAAGGGCTTGACTCCTCTAGAAAGTTCATTTTCATCGAGTGATGTAAGAAACAAAGAAAAACATAAAGAAGAGGAGTCCAAAAGGAAAGTGGGTGAAACCATTTCCTTGAACATTGGGACACTCGACTGTCCAAAGAATGTTAAGATAGGTGCCCAATGTTTTGATAAATAAAAATTGAAGTTCACTGAGTTACTTCATGAATTTCAAGATGTTTTTTCTTGGTCTTATGAGGATCTTTGTGGTTTTGATCTTGCTTTTATACAACATCCCATTCCTATCAAGGAGGGCATAAAACTGGTTAGGCAAAAAAAATTCCCAATAACCCTACATTGGAAGCAACTATTCAAAAGGAGTTGGAAAAACTCTTGAAAGTTGGGATAATTTTCCCTATTAAGTATTCCGAGTGGGTTTCCAATTTGGTTCCCGTTCAGAAAACGACTGGTCAAATCATATTATGCATTGATTTTTGCGCATTGAATAGAGCTAGAATAAAAGACCAATTTCCTCTCCCTAATATGTAAATGATTTTGCATCAAGTTGCAGGGTCACATATGATGTCCTTACTTGACAGTTTTTCTGGTTACAATCAGATCAAGGTAAAAAGGACAGATAAATATAAAACCACTTTATTACATGTTGGGGCACTTTCACTTATGAACGTATGCTTTTTGTTTTATCTAATGCAGGTGCCACTTTCCAAAGATCTATGCAAATAGATTTTGACGATTTGATCGGCAAAATTATTCAGATTTATCTTGATGACTTAACGATGTATTCAAAAAAAAATCAGATCATTTTGGTCATCTTAGAAAGGTTCTCATGCGATGCAGGAAATTTGGCATTTCTTTAAATCCTTCTAAGTCTATCTTCGGCGTTACCAAGGGAAATCTCCTTGGACACAATGTCTCTAATTCAGGAATAAACATATATCCCGAAAGGATTGTCGCTATCCTAAATCTTCCTGCTCCTACTTCCAAAAAGAAGGTTCAAGCCTTTATGGGTATTATCAACTTTGTTTGTAGGTTTGTTCCTGATTTTGTTGTAATGGTCAAACCAATTCACAATATTCTTAAGCAACATCGCTCCTTTTCTTGGATGGACGACGTCGAAAATGCTTTTGTAAGGATCAAGAAGGCAATCAGTTCCGCACCAGTTTTGGTGAAGCCGGATTTTGAGAAAGAATTTGTTATATATACTAATTCCACAGAGGAAGCATTTTATGCTATCCTCATGCAATGTGATGACCAAGTTAACGAGAAACTAGTAGCTTACATGAGTCAAAGCTTGTCAGATGATGAATTTAAATATTCTTGTATTGAAAATCATGCTTTTACTCTTGTTAAAGTTGTTGAAAAACTTCGCCACTTTATCTTAGGTAAGAAAACGTTGGTAAAAGTCCCTTTACCTGCTGTCAAGTTTTTTCTCTCATAGACTTATCTTTTAGGGAATCTTGCACATTGGATTTCCACGATAGAGGAGCATGATTTAACTATCATGACTTCTAAAACCATTAATGGACATGAATTATCCCTTCACTTAGCTCATCATGTAGAAGCAAGTGAAGAAATTGATGAACAAGATAGTTCTATGTCAGCACTATTTTATATTGACAGTCAAATCCTTCCTGTAGATGAACATCCATGGTACAAGGATCTGGTGTATTACTTGCAAAATCAAAGATGTCCAGATAACTTAGATACCCATCAAAGGAAAAGGTTTCATCTTGAATCTTCTAGATACATTATTTTAGGAGACTTATTGTTTAGGAGATCTGTCGATGGTATGTTACTTCGATGTCTGAATAAGGAGGAAGCACATAAATTGTTACAAGAGACTCATGGATATTCAAAATATGTTATTCATGTAGGAGGTAACTTTTTTGCTAAAACTATTGCTTTTAAAATTACCAGGAAAGGGTACTATTGGCCTTCAATCTTTCGTGATTCTTATAATTTTTCAAGATCTTGTGACAAGTGCCAGAAGTTCGTTGGGAAAGAACGTCTTTCTGCCATGCCTTTACAACCTATCCTCCCTGACTTTCCTTTTTCAAAATGGGGCCTGTACTTTATTGGTCCTATTAATACTCCATCTTCAGCATGGCAGGTGTTTATCTTGATAGCCACAGACTATTTTACGAAATGGAATGAATTTGTCTCACTTAAGCATTCACAGGGTGAGGAGGTGATTTATTTCCTTGAGATTAATATCTTTTCCAGATTTGGTCTTCCTTTGGAAATTATTACAGACAATGGTCCCACTTTTATTTCTACTAAGCTGACTTAGTTTCCAGCTAAATTGGGGGTTAAACATTTTAGCTCATCATCTTATTATCCCCAAGGAAATGGGCAAGCCGAGTCTACTAACAACAATCTGGTTAGAATTATCAAGAAGTTCATTGAAGATAAACCCCGTCAATGGAACACTCTCCTCACTTACGCCCTTTGGGAAGATTGCACTACCACCAAGGTGAGCACTGGCTGCACTCCTTTCCAGCTTGTTTATGGTCAAGAAGCCATTCTGCCTACCGATCCAGAACTGTCTTCTCTAAGGCTGATGCTACAAGTTTAAGAATTAAATTCTTCCAATATCTCTCAAAGAATGAATGCACTCTTGGCTTTAGAGGAACAAAGGATGTTTTCCTTGGATAACATAAAGAAAAGACAACAAATTGTTAAAAGATATTTCAATAAAAGTGCTAAAGATGTCAAATTCAGGGTTAATGAGAAGGTATTTTTATGGGATTCAGCTCATGTTGATAGAGGAAGTTTTTCAAAGTTCCAAAAGTTATGGTTGGGTCCTTTTAAGATCGCTTTTGTCCTAGGCGCAAATTCCTATATCCTAAAGGAATTGCAAGAACGATTGTTTTCCTATAGCACCAACAGTTCCCACTTAAAACACTATGTGGAACCAACTTGAAAGTTTAAATGTTGTATGGAATTTTTCGTGTATTATAGTTTTTTTATTTGCTTTAATTTTACTTTGTTGTTATTTCATAGTTGTTATTTCATTTCTGTTGTTTCATTTCTGCTATTTTATTTCTTTTATTGACTTCTTTTCTTGTCAGAAATAAAATTGTTGGATTAGTTTTGCCACAACAACGCTATTATGCAAGTATTGTTAATCAATAACAATCATGTTACACAACTGTCATGATGTTCCCCCTTGATGACATCATTGAAATTATTATCTGCTCCAACTGTTGTTAGATAAGATAGTTGGTTTTATTCCCTATTTTTGCTTTCCTTTTCTTCATCTGCTCCAAGATTCAAAAGAGAACACCAGAAATTTTTTCTCCTAGAAGTAAAGAATTCTTTCACAATGATTAATCGAATGATTATGGATACAGGGATAAACTCCCTCATACTTAACACTTTCCATGAGTTATTCCCAAAATCCCAATCATTTTTTCCCTTAAACTGCTCACTTCCCCCTATTGCATAATCATTCTGATGTCTATTTCATTGATCTAATGTTCACATGGTCTACAAAACTAGACAATATGAGTTTTTAATCTGTTGCAAACAGATTTCCCTGTGGATTCACCATTTTTTTGACGCGTAAAATTGCAACGATAAATACTTCTCGCAAATGATTGCTAAGCTCTATTATTTGTTTATGATAATAATAATTAACTAGTAGGTGGGACCCCCGTGTAGACTAGAGGCGTTATGGTGGATGTGTTGCGCTCATATGTTTGTTGTTGTTATAATGATGCCTACACAATCTTCTATAGTTGATGATGCAAGTCTTGCTTTCATTCATTATGACAACATGGTTGGTTGATGTATTATTGCTAAATGTTGTTGATGGTCACTTGCAATACAAGGCAGTGCTATGGATATAAGGATTATTTTGATTTACAGGTGTTATGTTATGCATTAAACATTGATTAATGATCTTATACATGATTTTATGCAAAAGTATAATATGATGATATGGGATCTTGAACAAAACAAAAAGGAAAACAAATCTATGGCTAAGTCCTAAGGTTATTGCAAAAGAGATTATATACAAACCTTAAGGTATCTGGATTGACACAAAAGAAGGTATATAACCTTGTTTCTATACTTAAGTTCTTGATTAAAGGATTGTTGTGAGGAATATATGGTAACGTTATACATATGGTTGTTTTTAAATGTTTTTGACACGACCTAGGGTGGCGCACTATACAATGGATATAGCATTGGTTATGGAAATGGATATGTTGTTGAATTAATGTTGATGTTATGGTGTATGGGTTGGATCGTACGTTGAATTGAATAGGGTTGGAGGAGGAAGCGACGTGCATTTACTGCACGTCACTCAAATAAACCTCGACCTCGTCACCCTAGCCATAGTTGCATTTTTTTTTTGTCTCTAGTGGTTGTGGAGGCTCCGCAATTTCTGGTTTTGAAAGGAAAAACTTAGTCCCACTCTTCACTCAAAGCAATTTTTCCAGGTATGGCTCATTTACTTTCCGTCCATGATGGTCCCTCTGTATTATGAATCGATTTGTTGGCTCAAGATTGCATAAGGTCTGTGTTTTTCTTAAGTTTTGGTTGTGTATCAGTGTTGTGCTTATGGTTTCTTATGTACTCTAGAATGTTGGCATTTTAAAAGAAAGGAATGGATTTTATTGCATGGATAGCCTGCGCATTGTTTTTTTGGTGTAAAACATGTCAGTCGGCTTGGGGTTTTACTCTGTTTCTCTGTGGAAAATTATGATAATGGGGTTTTACTCTAGTTCTCAGTGGAAAATTATGATAATGGGGTATCATGCTCTGATTTTTTATTGCACGGGTTTTACAACAATCTTGGTATGAATTCGTTGTCACTCCTTTTCATCTCAGTCATTGTTATGATTCATTTCTTGAGGTTGTAGTGCAACTGCTGAGAGTTTCATTGTTCTTGCTTTGTTTGGTTGAGCCCCGAGCTATTTTTTGTTATGTAATTTACTTCACTGTCACTATCACCGAAAGTGTTGCACAGTTGAGTCTTTGTATCACCTAGAGTTTTGAATGGAAGCATGTACATGTGTTGGGTGGCCATGAGTTGTTCTCATGCATTCCTTCCACAGTTTTTATAAGAATTTGCCTCTCTCGTTATCCATTGGAGGTGGCTGACTGTTATGTTTGGTTCCCATCACTGTCAAGATTTTGAATTAGAAGTTATGTGTCGGTGATGAATTTTAAAAGAGAATGAGCTCTCTGTTCTTCCAAGAGTATTCTTGATTATCTCTGGTTACCTCTCTGTAATTAATTTTTAAGGGGCACGAGTTCTGAACATCCCTGAGGATATTTTTCATTTGGTCAAGCTATTCTCTCTCACCCCCATTGTTGTGTCAAATCGTAAACTTGATCTTAGTCTCGTTTTAATCCTATCAAGAATTAAGGGGCACGGGCTCTCTGTGTTTTCGAGGAATCTTCCTTGATTAAGCCAACTCTCATTTCCTCTTTGCAATAAATTTTTAAAAGAGCATGAAATTTCTGCATTTCAGAGACTATCTCCTGTGCTCAAGATTTTGCTCTTAACTCCATTACTGGGTTAAACCCTAGCACGATCATGGTCTCGTCAAAGTTTAAAAGACACCTGTGTGTGCCTGGTTTGTTGAGCATGACTTGTTTTTGGTCTATCGAGCACAAATTGGTTATGTTTCTATTGACCATGAGTTAGCTCTATTGAGCTCGACTTGTTTTTGTTTCTCCTCGGGCATTTTTTTTCGCTCTGTCAATTGTTGGGTAATTCTTTTAAAGGAAGTCTGTACATGTTTAATGTACACAGATCTCAAGCTCCTAGTTACATGTTTTTGTTAAATTCTATTGTCGAATCAATATTGGTGTCGATTATATTGTTGAAGACCTGCGTGTGATTGAATTGGGCCCGATTATGAGTTTTGATAACAGTGGATTATGTCAAACATTGATGGAAAGTCGATTGTTGGTGGTTAATACAGGGTCTATTATTATTCAATTTTAAGAAATGAATATGGGATGTGGATGTTTGGAATCACAGTGCATATTATATTTTGTTTTAAAAGAAAAAGGTTTGCATTGGAACATAAAGGATTGTGGCTCGAATGGTTATGATGTTATTGTGAAATTGGCAATGATATTTGCATAGTTATTGTATAAGATGCAAATATTGATATAATTGAAGAATTTTGGTTAATTGAATTGTCTTTTATTGAAGTCAATAAGAATTATGTCTGTAATTAAGGGACGTTAAATGATTTTGGTTTTAAAAGAGGATGCTTATTGGATTGTGATCTGAACAAAGTTATGGTTGTTGTTGATTTAATTTATTTTTATGAACAATATATGTATTATTCCATCTCATACTATCACATTTTTGCTCATTATACCCCCCTCACGATCCCAATTTCATTTTTACATGCCATGCTCTATAAAATAAATAAAAAACTATGTATGGCAGTGGTAAAATTATGACACAGAAATAGATGGAAGCTGATATATTTTGGTATTGATTGCATAGTTAGTTATTTAATGAATTGTTGAGAAGTAATCGTGTTCTTATTTAATGAATTATTGAACAATACTCATGTTCTTACTCCCTGTCATGCTACCACTTTTTCGCTCATTACAATCCCTCCAGATATCCCATGAACCCTATTTCACCCCCTTCTCATTTGACAATTTCTAAATAATTTATTATGGATTGAATCACAGGGGTCTTATGTTAATTTCTGAGCCAAACGTTTTTTCATATAAAGAGAATGTCATGTATGGTTTGTTAAGGGCTAGTTGCTAATGAATTGTTGCATACAGGATGAGTTTCTTCAACAAAGGAAGTCATGGAAGAAACAATAGGGGAAGAGGTAACTGGAACATAGGGCCTAGAAGGCCAAGAATCTCAATTCATTTTGATGACGATCCTCAAGAGTTGAACCAGCATTTTCAAGATGGGTTCTTCAATTGGATTGGGCAAGGGATAACTCAGCCTAGACCAGAGAGGCTTCCCTTCCATCCCCAAAATATTCTTGGTATCCATGTGCCTCCTCATGTATCCATGCAACCAGAAGTTCCCGAAAATGATGGATGGCAGGAGATTGTTCATCCGGCAGTCTCCCACCATCGTGGTTGGCCCAACTTGTCATTGCCTCCTCCTCCTCCACCTGTAAACCCAAATGCTCAAATTTCCCTTGCACACTCACCTGTTCAGTCCTCTCATGTTAGAAAACGACTTAAAATTGAGGCCCACCATGTGCAAGATAAAGGTAAAGTTGTTTCTTCCCCCTCATCTCCTTCAAATCACTCAGCAAAATCAGTGTCCTCCCATATGCACCTGAGGGACGATTGTTCCCATGTTATTAGTGAGATTAAGCCTCAAGGTTCGAATCAACCTAAGGTTAATTCTAGAAAATCCAAAGGGGACAACAGTGATAGAAGAAGGATTGCCACTCAAAGTGGAAAATATGGATTTTGATTTATGTGTTTATGGTTGATTTGTTGAAGACAATGGACTACAGAAAGTTTTGGACATCAAACTATTTTTTTTGGATAATGTGGTTATTTACATATTTTGGATATATTTGAATTATTTCTAATATTTAATATTCAAATTTTGGAAATATTTATGGAGCCACAAGGAGGCATGTGTTTAAATGATTATCTAATTGTGTTTATTTTTGTAAAGAATAAAAAAGGAGTCACAAGGCGTCCCACCTACTTAGTTATTATTTAATAAAGACCCTTAATTATTATTATTATTATTACTTCCCCTAAACTAAAATTAGTTAAGTTTAATTAACTTAACTAAATGAGGTAGTTGAACTACTTCAACCGATTTGGAATTTATAAAATCTGAATGAGAAGGAAGAACAAGGGGAGAATAGAAGGAGAAAACAATACTAAGGTGTGTTGTTGTGTTTTCATTAAATAGTTTAGTTTTCATTCATTCTTCGGTTCATTAAATGCCTAATTCTCTTTTTGACAGCAGGGTCCTATTGTAGACAGCAAGGTTCAAAGTTGAACCATATCATTCAGATGTTTGTTTCAGAGGTGTTGATCTATCTTTGATAGTCTGTGTATACTTGTCTGTTTATGGATTAGATTTCATAACTGATAAAGGACATTGTGCAGAGTCAAGTTGGCAACAATCTGTGGCAAGTTGATCAAGATTTTAAAGTTCAGTTTTTACTTCTTGTCAGAGTCCTTTTGTATGGTTTTCATCGGGTATATCTATGTTTGACAAGGTCCATGTCCTCATGGAGATTTTGTAAAGAGAAAGATACTTTTGATTTCTTGGAATGAAATAAAGCAATTGTTATTTTGTCTCTTTTGTGTGTATCTGTGACTTGGTTACTTTTGATTTTGATCTCCACATTTACTTTCTACAATATATATATTTTTAGAAAATTATATAAAAAATTAATATTTTGCAACAATCTTTTCATCTAAAAAAGAAGCCTAAGCCCTTGTAATTAATACTTGTGGATTGGGAAATAATTTTTGAGGCTATAAAACATAGGGTGATATTACCAACTATCTTGCCTTAGTTAGGAGGGATTCGAAAATGATTGAGTAAGATAATTCATATATTTTCCTCAACAAGATACAGTAAAATTGGTTTCTATTCAATAAGGAAATAAGCTGAAACTGTAAAATGCAGTGGAAAACAAGCTTGTTGGAATGGTGGCGGCTTATCTCTGAGAAAAGATGTGACGGTTGCACACATTCGCTAGAAGATGATTACAATGAGGCTTTGAAGGCCTTTTTACAATAAACAGGAATTCCAAAAACCCTAGACATCCAAAAACCTAACCCTAGGAGATGAAGCGCCAAAAGTCATGTGGGCCATGTTGGGGTAAGTTAGTATATCAACTTCCCGGGGTCGTAACTTTTGCATAAGATATTTTTTTTAGGCGCATGATAGCCCATTGGAAAGGTCTATCTGAGGACTACACATGTTGTCATTAAAATCTAACTCTAGCTATAATTTGATTGTGGCAGGCCCTAAAAACGTTGTTTAGGGCCTCAAAATGGCCTCGTAAGTCAGGGACCTGAAAACTAGGAAAAACCTAGCAAACTGGAAAACTGCCAAAATGAGCCAGTTGGAATAGGTGAGAGGCCACTGACATCCATCTGGATCATAATGTATTTACAGAACCATCATACATTTTAATTTGAATGCTACCAATTCCAACAATTTTACAGGAAATATCATTTCCCATATAAACAATTATGTCATCTATAAACTGGTAAGAAAAGAACCAGAATATAATAACCAATGTTGATCATGGCGTGAAACATTACTAATTGACATCATTCATACCTGAATCGGAAGATGAACTTGTTTCAATTGTGTTTGCTTCATTTGTTTCTTTTGTAGAGTCTTCTTTGGAGGCATGTTGTTGTTTCCAACAATCCTTCATGACCAGTAAGATGCCTTTGTAGACCTTCATAACTCCACCTTGAACTGTACACTTGTATCCTCCAGAATATAGGACTCCCAAAGATATTAGGTTCTTTCTCAGCTCAGGTACATGTCTCACATCAATTAATTTATTTACAGAACCATCATACATTTAAATTCGAATGCTACCAATTCCAACAATTTTATAGGAAATATCATTTCCCATATAAACAATTTCGTTTATCTTTAGACTGGTAAGAAAAGAACCAGCGTCTATGAAGACACATGTGATTGGACACACCAGGATCTAATAACCAATGTTGATCATGGCGTGGAACATTACTAATTGACAAAACCTCATCAATCATAGTTGAATCAGAAGCTGAACTTGTTTCGGTTGTGTTTTCTTCCTTTGTTTCTTTTGTAGAGTCTTCTTTGGAGGCCTATAGTCATTTCCAACAATCCTTCATGACCAGTAATATGCCTCTATAGACCTTCATAAATCCACCTTGAATTGTACACTTGTATCCTCTAGAATATAGGACTCCCAAAGATATTAGGTTCTTTCTCAGCTCAGGTACATGCCTCGCATTAGTTAATGTCTTTACAGAACCATCATACATTTTAATTCAAATGCTACCAATTCCAACAATTTTATAGGAAATATCATTTCCCATACAAACAATTTTGTCATCTATAGACTAGTAAGAAAAGAACCAGTGTTTATGAAGATACATGTGATTGGACGCACCAGAATCTAATAACCAATTTTTATCATGGCATAAAAACATTACTAATTGACAAAACCTCATCATTCATACATGAACCGGAAGTTGTACAAGGCTTGGTCAATGAGGCAATATCTGACCGCCTTGAGCTTTAAATCTCTCGCCTTACTCTTTCCCATTCCATCAGGAGGCTTCAACTCTTGTAGAAAATACAAGATATCTCTATACCAGGTGCATCCTGCTAGAGATAAGTCACCCTGAGAACCTTTGTTGGACGACTCAGCTTGCTGATTTCTTGAACAAACATTGATGAAGCTGATCCCCAAGGCTTTGCAATTGGATTTAGCCAGCAGCTTGGCTAAACCTTGCCCCTTTACCAACTTGGTGGGCTTAATCTCCAGATCAAACTCCAAGATTTTGGCAATCCATTTACCTCTTCTCCCATCTATGTCAGGCTGTATAAGGATGTCCTTCACAGAGGCTGAAGGAACGTATGCAGTCACTTTTGAGTGCAAGACATAGACTCTGAAAGATTTCAGAACTTTCACCAAGGCATAGGCCTGCTTCTCCATGATCTCATACCTGATTTCTGCATCTCTTAATGCTTTACTGAAGAAGGCAATGGGTTGCTCTCGCCCTTCCTTGTTTTTCTGCAATAAGACCGTTGCTACTGTATCAAAAGAAGCAAAAGAAAAAACTAGGAAGTCTTTGGAATAGTCAGGACTGATCAGCACAGGTGCCTCAATCAATGCCCTTTTTATTTGGATAAAAGATTCCCTGGGTTCAGCAATCCATTTTACTTCTTTTCCTTTCCTGAGCATGGTTGTGATGTGTTTCACCACCTCAGCGAAATTTGAGATGAACCTCCTCAGAAAGTTAATCTTCCCTAAAATGGCCTGAACTTCCTTTCTAGACCGGGGAAGTGACAGAGTCTGAATTGCCTCTACCCTGCTGGAATCAATCCTCACTCCTTCTGTTGATACTATATGACCTAACAATTTCCCCTCCTTCATAGCAAACAAATATTTTTTGGGGTTTAAGGATAGGCCAAACCTCTGACACTTCAATAACACTTTTCTTAGGTGACAGCAGTGCTCTTGGTCAGACCTGGAGAAGACTGTGATGTCATCCAGATAGATTACCACAAACTGATCTTTTTCCCCGATGAAGGCTATATCCATGGCCCGCTGAAATGTTGCTCTTGCATTCATCAATCCAAAGGGCATTTTGGCATACATGAATGTGCCCCAAGGAGTGGTGAAGGTTGTCTTTTCCCTATCCTCTGGCATGACCGATATCTGATTATAGCCAGAAAATCCATCGATCATGGATATCCTAGAGGCACCAGTTACCCTCTGCGATATGTGTTCCATGTTGGGCAGGGGATAATTGTCTTTCTTTGAGATCCTGTTCAGATTCCTGAAGTCGACGCAAAGCCTGATCTCGCCACTTTTCTTCCTTACTGGGACCAAATTGGCCACCCATTCAGAATATCTCAAGGGGACAATGATTTGGGCATCTAACAACTTCTTCACTTCTTTTTCCATGACAGGCAGCAACGTGGGATTTATCTGTCTTAGCTTCTACCTAAATGGCCTGGCCTCTTCCTTCAGTGGGATCTTGTGTTCAATGACAGATGTGTCATATGTCTTGAGGTCTTCATAGGTCCATGCAAACACAACGGAAAATTCTCTTAATAACTCGGTATATTCGACCCTATGTTCTCTGGTCAAACTGCTCAACAACTTGACAAACTTAGGCTCCTCCTGTGTGCCAATGTTGCACTCAGCTGTGTCAGCATCTTCATCTGAAACCCTACCCTTTACTTCCACATCATTCCCATCAAACAATCTTTCTAAAGGGACTAGTCCCCTCGGAATGTGATTGCTAGGCAGCTGAATAATCTGGTGATTAACAATTTCATTTAAAAACACCTCAGGGTAATGGTCACCTTCAAGGTCAGGATCCTGATCAATGTGAAACGCAGAAAATTCATCAACAGATTGGAGAAATTTTTCAATTTCAAGATCATCATCGAATACCTTCCAATGCTTGACATTGTCTGGTATAGAGGGCCTATATTTTATCTCAACATCATATTTGACCATAGACAGTAGAGGGATCTTGAACTGGCTAGCTGAAACAGCTAAAGAATCGGCCACAACATTATCCTCCCTTGGGACAAAAGAAATGTTGAAAGCTGAGAAGAAATTATCAATCAGGTCCCATACCTCGTTCCTCTAACTTCTAAGCCGAGGATGCTTGGCCTGATAGACATTCCTGACTTGTTGGATTATCAATTCCGCATCTCCGAACACTGCCATCTCCCTTATTCCCATTTCTTTCGTGGCCCTCATACCTATAACAAGAGCTTCATACTCTGCCACATTGTTGGTGGTTTCAAATTCCATCTCGTATGATAGGGATATGGTCTCTTGAGAAGGTGACATGAAAACCACTCCAGCGCCAGCGCCTTCGCTAGAAGAAGCTCCGTCGAAAAACATTTTCCAAATGGAGGTGTTTGGAGGAGGTGTCCCATGATCAAATAAGGGTTGCTTTATGATTTGGAAAGGGGCTTCCGGAGCATCGGTGATCTGCAATAAACTAGACCCCAAATCAGTGTCCAGTGCAAAGATGGGATGATTGGTGGGGTTTGCTTCATCACTGACAATATAGGCTAGCTGGGCTTCTTTGTACAACCTCCTGTGTTCCCCTCCAAAGACTGGAATAGTAGCATATGTGAGATCCATCTGTAATGTTCCTCCAAGCTTTTTAATCCAAGATCTTGACAGCAACATGCCAAACTTGGGAGGAACGTCGACCACTACAATGTCCATGACCACACTCTTCATTGGCAGCTGAAACAGAGAGACCGCCAAGTCTTTGATGACTCCAAGACATTGCACCCTCCTTGAATCAAAAGAGTACCAATCATGATAATCCTTTGTCACTTCCAGTCCCAATTCTTCCATGACTATTTTGGGCATAAGGTTATGGGAAGCCCCTGAATCCATGAGGTAGTTATGCAACCCTTTATCATGTATGTTCAGGGATGTGTAGAAAGGAGGGGATGAATCATCTCTATCTTCTACCATGGGACCTAGGACGATTGCTGGCTTTTCATCTTGGAGATTTATTGAGTCCGTGGAAAGCTGGGGGAACTCAAATTGTAGCAGTTTGGAGAGGGACCTTTTGAAGTCTTCATTTTTAACTAGCTCTGAGAGGGGGACGGGAATTCTGATCTTCTAAATCTCATGCTCAAAACTAAAGGAGGAGAGAGACTTAGGAGCTTCCCTTACCTCGGAGACAGGTTCCTTGGCTGTTGGCGAAGCATTCTGAGTTTTATGTTCTTTAGTAGTGGTTGTTGCAGCTTTAGTAGGCCTTTCCGCTATGAGGGGCTAATCCTGGCTATCAAAATTCCCTCCTTTCTTTTTTGACCTGAGATTGTATCTGTTAGGAGTGTTGTTGGCCTTTTCCCCTTTACTCAACTTGTTGATTTGAGTGTTGATAAGGGATTCTTCATATGCAGATTGAGTCAAATGAGGAAATGGGGAAGTTTCCTTGATGCAGTGGATCTCAGGGTCGAGTTCATCCACTTCCTCCCCTTCTTCATGAGCAACTAGGTTATTCTGAAGAGGGGTCTGAATCCTCTGATCATCCCTGTCTCTGCTTCTTTGTTCCTTTGGCAAAGTCTGTGGCATATTGTTACTAGGCCTCCTGAAACCTCTGTTATCAGTATTCTGGGGGTTTCTGTACGTGGGCTTCCCCTCTAACTCCCACTTCTCCATTCTAGTTGAAAGGGATTTCAGTACTTTAGCTACCTCATCCGTCTGAAGGGGAAGGGGAGAAGAATATGATGGGGAGGCCTCTGTTCTTCTCCTGGATACGTCTCTGTCAGCCTTATTCCTGAGTCGGTCAACAGCCAATATGTTAGACTCTACTTCCACGACTGTGTCCTGCATGTGAGCCAGAGTGGTGGCTCTCCTTTCCCTCAGCAGGAGGCAGAAATCAAGATCAAAAGCGCTGGCATAAGTGATCTTTGTAAAGGCTTCGGAGGGCTTTATCTCGGTGGGGATCTTATTGTACATTTTATTAAATCTTTTAGAGAAGTCAGAGACAGACTCTCCTTCCTTTCTCTTCAAATACTCAAACTCAGTCATGTAATACATGAAGTCCTTTTTGTCTTCCCATTGTCTCAAAAAGGCACTATCCAGAGCCTCAATCCCATCAATAGATCCAGGAGGCAGGGCCCTAAACCATTTTCTAGCCTCGCCTTCAAGACTATGGACAAAAATCCTCATCCATACATCTGCATGCATGATAACATGATCGTCTGTAAAACTATAGAAGGCTTCTAGGTGTTCTTCTGCAGTTATGTTCCCCTCGCCTGTAAACTTGGGCAACTACTTGAGGTAACCATCTGCTGGGAGGGCATTGAGAGGCTGAGGTAACACAAGGGGAGCATACCTAGCGGCTATAATAGCCTCCATTCTGGTCATAGGGGGATTTTCTCCTGCCATAGGGATATTAGGTGAAGGAGAACTCGGAGGGGAAGGGGCTCGAAAAGAGGATACTGGGAATGAGCTTCTAGGAAACAATGGGGGATTTAGGGAGAAGGCTAACGGGCTTGAGTCAGTAGATGCTTCTCTCTGTGCAGAAGTGGCAACAGTAACAAGAGGAGGAGTGGCAAATCTAGGAGTGGGGAAGTCTGTTGTGGTCCTGGGTCCATGCCAAGGTACAGCTTCAGGGGAAAGGGGAGTGACAAGGATTTCTCCCTCCAATCCCAGATCGGGAGGGGAAAACGCAACAGGAACACTCCCAAAATTCAGGAAACGGGAAACTTCAGAAAAAGGTTTGCTAGGAAGCTGAGGAGAAGAAAATGGAGTTTCTACAGAAGGAGATGGCGGATTACCTGGTTCGGCGGTGGAAGTTTCTCCTTCAGAGGCCTTTCCTTTTCTGAAAATCACCTCCGGATCAGCTACAGGTGTAGCTAGAGGCAACTATGGATGGGACCGCGTGTGTCTGCCTCTGGAAGCCACAACTAAAACAGTAGGTTTGCTCCAGTGGAGTCGTCACAATGGAGTTGCCAGGTGCACAGTAGCAATCTTCAAAGGCTCTGATGCCTGATGCACCTTCAGAATCAGAGGCTCAATGTTGTTCAATCTCGGGGAAAATCTTCAACTTCGTACCCGGCAACGGTGCCAGAAATGTTGGCGTTGGAAGTCACTCCTAGATTGCAGCAGGAGCAGAGCCCGGTGCCCATCAGTTTTATGTCACGATTTTGTTTTAAAGGGGTGATCGGATGGATAGAGAGTCAAGAAAATATCGCTCAAACTCAGAAAATCAGGCTTGGTATGTAGAAAAGAAAAGGAGGTCTTGATCTAACTTCCGTCAGTAAGTTGATTATAAAATGAGCAGATGGAAGACTTAGTGAGATGAATGAGCAAGACTGCTTTGGGCATCAGGCCTTTTAGCAGCTTGAGGAGGAAAAACTCAGAATATAAGATCCTCTTGGTTCAGAGTTTCGGGGAACTGAAGGGTGACTTGACTGGATCTTCCAATTCCAAATCATTCAGCGTTGAGAAAATACAAGAACTGATTAGAAACAATACAACTATTACAGTGATCCAACATACATCATCCTATAACAACGCAACTCGATTGGATCCTCCAATTTCGAGTTGTTCTAACACAGTGTACACAGAGATATGGAAAGAGGCTGACATTCATAAGGCAAGAAGTCTCAAGTGCCAATACATAACCAAAGCAACCAGTGCTTCATCAAAACTTTACAATCAGGAGCCTAGCTCAACCATCGATCCCCCAAAAAATACAAAAGACTGAGTACATATACTCAGAAAAAATCTCCCAAGAGAGGCATGCTCGGACCTCCAAGGCGTGGCGTCCCTTCAGTCAAACTCGGACGGAAATCCTTCGTCAGATGCCACCTTAACTGTGCATGGCTTTTGCAAAAGGGGTAGCTGAGCCATTAAATGCTAGGTTAGCGTGTGTAGACTCCTCTAGTCAGACGAGAACTCGGCATGACTTCTTTGGAGAAAACCAGCATACAGGACCATCTCGGGCAGACTGCCTGCCGGAACCTCCATGCTTTACATTTAATGAGTGAGCCGAGGTTTCAACTACCTCCATCCACCTTCATTTATTTTTACCGAGGACCAAGATCAAGGTTGAGTTGAACTGGTCTCTAGAGAACGCGGTGATGCCTTCTACAACTAAACCTGACACTTCGGCCCTTTGTGTAGTTCTTTCTATCGCCCCCCAAGTGACCACGGGCTGTGACCCTGTGCCTATCTTCAAAGGCGCTTTCGGCATTTCGCGTTTCGTGGATGGGAGGAGGCTGCTCCTTGTGCTTCAAAGTTACGAAAGGCGAGGTGGTGACATAGCCTAATCGCGCGCCACGTACACCTCCTTAATCGGGCGGCCTGGATCATTTCGGCGAGACTGTGGACCCGTGTCCTGGATGCCTTCAGCACTTCGCGTCTCGCGGCTGGGAGGAGGCTGATCCTCGTTCTTCAAAGTTGCGATGCGCGAAGAGGCGAAAGAGCCTAATTGTGTGCCACGTGTCCCTCTCTGATCGGACGACCCTGATCATTTTCGACAATACTGTGGGCCCAACATTAAAATCTATTTTCTTTTCGTGACTCGCGAGTTCGTGGGTTGAAGACCCTCGGCTCCTCTTTTCCAAACTCCCGATACCCGAGATGGTGATATGGGTCTGGCTCCTTTCCTTCTCAGCGCCCTCCACACATAACCGTCGGGTAGGGCTCAAGTGCTAGCGCCTCTCGCAACTCGCGACCTCGCGAGTTGGAGTGTCGAACTTTGGCATTCTCCTCTTGCGAAGTCCCGAGACGCGATGGTCAACGATGGTTGACTCCCTTTTGAACACTTCTCGTAACTCGCAATCTCGTGAGTTGGAGGGTAGAGCCTTCGTGCTCCCCTTTTACGAAGTCTCGAGACGCGAGATGGCGCTACAGGTATGGCTCTTTTTATTATCAGCGCCCTCCACATATAACCGTCGGCCAGGGCTCAAGTACTAGCGCCTCGCGCAACTCGCGATCTCGCGAGTTGGAGTGTCGAACTTTGGCATTCTCCCCTTGCGAAGTCTCGAGACGCGATGGCTCCTTTCCTTTCCACAATTCTCGTGATCCGCGATCTCGCACAACCAAAGGATATGGTCTGCCCTTCGAACTCACGAAACCTGAGTTCAAGAAGTAATCCCACGCTTAAACTGATTGCGATCAACAGCCCTCGTAACTTCGCGAGTGCCCCACGGAGAATTCCGACCGTTCACTTCTTTGAAAACTTCTGTGCTATACTTGGCACAATTTGGTTGACTGCAATTACCCTCCGACCGTTGCTCTGCTCCGTCGATGAATCCTTGCCGTTGAAAACAAAATGCCCACTCGATTGATTTTAAGCCTGAAAAGGACTTCTTCTACTTGTTGTGCTTGACGCTCATGCCTACAAATGAATAAAATGCATTTGATGGGTTCTTTAAGCCCCATTTCTTCGTGTTTACGCCACGGGCTCAAATCTTGGAGAGAAAATGCCCCCTTGCAAGAATTTGCGCTAACACATTTGATAAAATTAATGATGAAATATGATTGACATTGCTATGATCTCTATGACTAATGAGCCCATGAAGGGTGAAGTTTTTGATGTGCAAGATCATGCCTGACGGACAGGTACCAGTTGGACCGGTACACATGGGGAGATGATTAGTTCGGACCTCCATGGGGCTGAAGAGCCCATCAGATGGTTGTTGGGACCCCATCAGGGTCAGAGACAGGACAGTGATTGGTCGAGCCTTTACACGAGAGAAGAAGGAGGACGTTTTCATCCAGGATGCCTTGGCTGAGCCCAGCCCAGGGGGGTTGACCCACTACAGGTGGAACGTGTCCTTTCTTATGCCCCAGGACGTCATCTAGGAGCCATGACGTCACATCCAGTATATGGCGCCTTGACAGAGCATTTTGGCACATGTGGCAGAGTTTGGAGGCCCAGAGAGGGCCAACGTTTGTCATCTTGTGTTGTATTTTGTCCTAAAAAGGGCCAACGTCTCCCTCAAAGGGGCTTGACGTCTTGCTTATTGCTCATTTAGGGTTTTCATTTAGCAGTTTAATGTAAAACAATATGATTTTTGGTTATTAGCCTTGTCGGATATTTTTAATGACCTAATTTAATTAAAGGTCATGAGATGATATATATTGAGGATGTTTTTCCCTCATTTGGACATAACACAATTGACTCACACTTGTGAGGTCTGATTTTTGCGCCCTTCTAGGGTATATTTTCTTTCTAAGTGAGGCGCACTTGTTATTGGAAGGATATTTTTGGCATCTTGTGGCATTTCTCTCCAAGGAAGGTTTACAACTAGGGTTTTCATGTGCTTTCCTCATGATATGTAAGTGATTTTCTTGCAAAACTTCTTAATTGAATGGTTGTAGGTCTAATTTCTTGCATTTGCTTATTAAATTGCTGATTTGAAACCCTAGGTAACAAGCACACAAGTGGGTCATTATTACATGTCCCCTTAGAGAGAGATTTTTCAGCCATTGAAGAAGAGGGATCGAGCCTAGCCTTTGCTACACTCATCTTGCTTCTTCCCTTAAGCTAGCGTTGAAGTTTATAGGTTGAAAGAGGGTGACGTCCTAGGCCTAGGTTATCTACACCTAGGGCCATCATCTTCTAGGGTTTGAAAGCCTTGTCTTTACAACACTTTCTCTCACCTCATCCCTTAGATTTATCATTTATGCTAGCCGTTTTTCCAAGTTGACCTAAAGAAGGAGGAAAGAACACGAGGCCTTGCTTAAGCAACACTGGAGTGAGCCTCTTTCCCCTAGGGTTTTGATTCTAGGGCCCTGCCTTTGTAGCACTTTAGAACCCTTCCCTCTAGTCTTTAAGTCTTCATCCTTTCAAGACCTTGTGCCCTTATCTTGTTTGACTCCATATACCCTAAGGCGTTGATCTCTAGCCTCCAACGTTGAAGTCTTAGTGTACAAAACCACTCTCAAAACTATAAATTTTGAAACCCTAACTAACAAACTAACTTAATTAGGGCTGACGTCACAGTTGGTTATCTCATATTGACATAGAAAAAGTTGAATATAATCAATTGAATGATGATTTGAAGCATTTATTGAGCAAATTGTTGATTGGATACATTGTTAGCTTGATCATCTTGATAAATATTGATGAATTGATGCTCTTTCATAGCTAACTGACAAAACATTGACTTCATTTGTATCTATTTCTTTACATTGCTTATTAAATGATAGCAGATAGTTATTGAAGTACTAACCCTTTGAGTTATAGCCTGCATATATATATTGTATTGTTGTTGTCTTGTTTCGGGCAGGTGTTTTCAATTGGGCATACACTTCATTATTGGTTGTTTAGACGGACTATCTGACCTAGGTGGTAACCTGTGAGGAGGAAAC
>ML787811.1:311698-323483 GCA_009831015.1 Picea engelmannii | reverse complement strand
AGACCCTAAGAGTAAAATATCCCCAGTGGAGTCGCCAATTCTGTTGTGGGGTATTCTACCCTACGGACTAATAAGCTAGGGCTCTAAGCTTATACGCAGATCATGACCCTCAAGACTTAACTTTTTACCTTCTACCCGAATCTAAAACCCCTTTCTTCACATGCATACAAAAGAAGAATAAACCAACCTTTTTCCGGACGGCTGAAGTAGATCCTCCGTTGAGCTTCTTGTCCTTTTGCTGCTGCTGCTCCTTCCACAAATCTTCCTGCAATTAAAACAATACTATGCATGCATGCTACTAATCTATTATAGGGTTAGAGATAAAAACATAAATCAAATATCATAGATGAGACTCATGTATGCGGGACGGGAAAAGTATCTTTTTCATTAACTTCAATATAAACCAACTTACAATGATTTCTGAGGCCGGTCACCGTTCCACGATCCTGATCCTGGGCTCTTCCTCTTCTTTTTGTCCTCCAACTGCTGCTTCTTGAGTTTCTCCTAAAGCTGGAGGCAAAGCTAAAGGGTTGGGACAAAACTGGCTTGGCAATTTGGTAGAGTTTCTTTGCTATGATTTTTCTCCTTTGAATAGTACCCCTACCCCTTCTTTTATAGGCTAGAAGGAGCTAGGGTTTTTGGCGAACTCTCGGCCATGCATGGCTCGGAGTTCCAGTTAACTGACAAAAAGCCTTGTGTCCCGGCGGAAACTTTCCTGATTTTTTTCTTTGTTAGGTACCCGCAGGCTATTTTGGGTTAGCCCGCGGATACCCGCGTTCAGTATGAGGACAGCAAGCGGATGCCCGTGCTCAGTGAGAAGTTAAGGCGCGGGTTACTTGTTTTAAGTGGTTTTTGAGGAATTTCTCAGCATGGCTTTGGCTAGGAAGAGGCATGAGTAGGCCTGATGCCAGGTAAGTAGGAATAGTGCAATTTAGGGTTATAACAATAAAGAGTTTGTCGAGTCCTCCCATCTCTCTTTCACAATTCCTTGATCTTTGAAAAGGGTCTTAAAAACGCCAAGTTGCCTTTGTTTTGCTAAACCAAGCTACAGTTGTATAAAATGGTATATAAATTATATATTTTTTAAATTATTTTATATAATTTTAAAATAATAGTTTATTATTAAGTTATATAGTTTGGTAAAAAGAAAAATATAATAAATAAAAGGCTTCTTTGAGTTTTATGCAAAAAATATTGGGCCAATTACCTCATGGGCCCAAAATCCAATCAAAGCACCAAGCCAAACACTTGCAACACAAGTTAGTGGAGATCGAGCACCTAAGCACCACACATCAAGTCACATGGGGGAACAGCCCAAGAGCCTTTTGGCCTGGGATTGTAATGCAGTCTTTTCAATAATATT
This sequence comes from Picea engelmannii, assembly GCA_009831015.1. Taxonomy (NCBI): domain Eukaryota; kingdom Viridiplantae; phylum Streptophyta; class Pinopsida; order Pinales; family Pinaceae; genus Picea; species Picea engelmannii. The sequence continues at coordinate 322,120 of ML787811.1, read as the reverse complement.
TAACAGAACCAAAGAGATTCTGATACCTTGTTGAGTTAAACCATGTCTTTTTCTTGTGTTTTGTTTCTCGAGTTTTCATTAATCTTATTTCTTCCACTCATTCATTTATTCAGCTTGTAGAGGTTACAATTCAGTGAAACTTTTGTTGTGGCTAATTAGAAGCATTCCTTTAAGTGCAGTTTTTCCTCTGCTTTGTTGTGAGTAAAACAAGACCTGCATTTGAATTGTTTTACCTAAATTACAATTTTTATTTGGTCATAGTTTTTCCTTTGTCTTGCTATGAGTGAGACAAGACCTATGTCCAGATATTTGAAACTATTGTCATTTCTTCTGTTGAAGGGAAGGTCAGACTTATCATTGTTAGATACATGGCTTTGTGTTTCAGTTTTGTTTATCTCACTCCTTCTATCCATACTTATGATCTAAAGAATTTAGTAGACGAGGTCATGCTATTTTGTTTCTGATTTGTAATGATTGAAAGGATCGTTCAGACCTAGGTCTAGAAGCCTCCAAAAATTGATCAATCAAAAATTATTATTTTATTCAAAATGTACTAAGGCTTGGCTTTATTATAGCCTAGAGTCAACTCTTGCGACAACATTTTTTGGCATTGTTTCTGGGGACGTTTTTGGAAGGTCGTACAACAAAGTCCAGATCTATTCCTTGATGGTGAACAAGGGATATGCATTCAATTGGTTGTGATCATTCACCTGGCGACTGTTTGGTTCGAAGACTCCACATGAGTCACTTGCGACTCCACTGGTTTCAAGATGTCAAGTTATTTCGTTGCTCGGATTGTTGCGAGGTTTTCTCCTTTTGATTTTACAAATATTTATGGTTTTCCAAACGTTTTTCTAGACATTAAAGTTTGGGAAAATATCCTTCCTAATTTCAGAGAAGATGTGGGTGACAATACTACACAACACTTGTTTGAATTTCATAATCTTATGGATAAATTGGATATATATCATGAAGATGTCCTCATGAAGTTGTTTATGTTTTCATTGGGAGGAAACGCTCGACTCTGGTACAAATCTCTATCCCCTTCCAGTATTTCCTCATTGAAAGAATTTCACACAACTTTTCATCAACATTGCAAGAGAATCTATTCATCGGAACTCCCTTTTGAAGATTGCTGCAATAAAGAATTCATAGAACAAGACAATTTTTCAGAGCAGGAAGATTTCCTTCAAGAAGATCAAGCAATTTTTCATGAAGACGAAGAAAAAATGTCAGAAAGTTTTCAATTTGATGAACATGATCGTCATGGGAGAGGATTTGCTGATGAAAAATTAGAGCATAATAGCACCTATGATCATATTCAAGAAGAAGATCAAGCCAAGCTCCATAAAGATGAAAATGAAATGTTAGAAGGCTTTCAAATAGATCAAGATTAGGTTTTCTGCAGAAATAAAGATAAAAATGCATTTTCTTATGAAGAGCTAGATTCAAATTCATTCATACATGATTCTACCTTTAGTTTTTCTTTCCAAGAAAATGAATTTCTGGATTATTTTGGTAACATTGATAATGTTGAAGATAGTTTGATTGAACAACACGATGATGGAATTGTTGATCTAGATCTTTGTGAAGATCAACAACTTATTGAAGACCATATACAATCATCATTTGTTGGATCAGAACATGGTCATCTTGCTATTGTGAAATTTTTGGAAGAAGATCATTATCAGTCTTATAATCAATTAGATGCCCTGAAATATGATGAACTGCATGTCACCCAAAATCCATTTCAGGAAGAGCTTCAAGATGATTGTGAGGATGGGATTAATTCAAATGTAATTGAAATTGTCTCAGATTTAATCATTGTTGTAAATCTTTATGAAGATCAGGCTATCAATATTCAGTCACTATTGCCAGAGCATCACGAAACAAAGATTTCTGAAAGTCAAGGTTCATAAAATTTTTATGAGCAACCTGTTTATGATGAGTATCTAGAGGATGAAGAAGAGCATATTTCTTTCCCAACATGCATGGAAACATACAATAGTTCTCCTTTGTTTGATAATTGTGATGAATGTAATCTTGAAGTTGATGAGCAACAAATTATTTCTTTTTCTTCAGAGAGTTTTGTTCAGTTGGAAACCAATTAGCAACATCATGAAAATAATCAACCTGTGTATGAAAATGATGAAGAAGAGTCTTGGATAGGTGATGAAGAATATAGGGAGGGGTTACTAGAGCAGTTGATCTCTCATTCATGTTTACCAACTATTAAGCAGAAGACTAGTGAGACCCAATGTTACATTCTTGCGCCAGAAAAAGAAAACATCAGCAGTGGACAAAGTGTGCAAAGGCATTTCATACAGCTTGGCCAGCAGGAAGAGGTATCGGTTGAATTTGAAAATTCTTTATCTTTTCATGACCCAATGGTTGTTTGGTTGGAGTATTTTCTTCAAGAGGTCCAAAATGTTGCAGCGTTTTGTGTGCAACCAAACTTCAGCAGTAAGCACAAGCTACCTATTCATTCTTTGCTGCAAAAAAATTATTATATTTTCATTCCTTCATTTAGCAGCAAGCAAGGTATGTTAAGAAATCCACTATTTGCATGGCTCCATTGGAAATTTCGTATTAATTGATTAATGGAATTTCGCCTGATTAGTGTAGGGCCAATGTATATAAATAAGTTGTCCAAATCAACATTTCATTTCAGCCTTCTAGTTCAGCGTTTTATTTTAGTTCACTAGTTCTCTTCTTAGTTTGGCATCCAATATGGTTCAGTTTCTAGGCATGATGACTACATATCCCAATGGAGGCACTTGTGCAAAACCTCTTTAGTTGCAGAGAATAAGCAATTTTGGTTCCAGAACAAGTGCAGGTAAAACGACAATGTTCAGAGTTTCACAGGGTTGATTTCAAGTCACCCAATGGATGAAGGCACGTTGTAGTGTCCCCAAGGTCGAGCCCCATTTTAAACCATGTTCTGAAAGAAATTGTAATTATGTTTTATAGGCTGGTGAGCCAAGTTTGTATAAGCTGGTGGCTTATGTGATTGTTAGGCCAGAGAGCCTAAGGGTTGGAGGCCAAGGGCCTGATTTTGTACTTGTATGTATGTAGAACATTTAATAAAATTGTAAACATCGCTAGGTGCAGACCGACCACGATGAATGAGTGAAGGGGGACTAAGCATCCACAGAGTGGGCAAGGAATTAGGGGCTAGAAGGTGGGAAAGGGGCTAAGTGTTGAGCCTGGGGGCTAAGCCTAGGGGGCTTAAGCCTGGGAATAATATTTTAATATTATCCCCAAAAGACATGTGCATTTTATGTTATCCTAAGTTTCTGGCAAGGGAGAACATGCAAGGGTGATGCGTGCTGGTGGAACGCATGCAGTTCCATGGGTGACAAGTGTCAACCCTGACGCATGCGAATAAAACGGCCAGGGTGAGCCGTGAGAAGGGTTCCTCTCCCATTCTACCCGATCGTCTGACCGCGTACGGAGCCCAAGAATAGTACTACCAACCCGACTCCTGTAGATTACCTGGGTGCGTCCCTGTGATTCGAAAAGTCTGTGTCTGGCTCTGAGAAAACCAGTGGGTCTATTCCCTGAATGAGAAGCCCGTGTTGATTTTAGGGAAAGAGTCTTTGTTTGTTCTGGAAAGCTGGTACACCCCTTCTCTGTTCTAAACCGTGGAGTCTGAATCGAACCCTGCATGGACGACTCGTCACGCATTCCTGAGAATCTAGAATGTGAGTCTATTCTGTATTGCCAAATTGAGAAAACAAAAGTGTCTCGTCCCTATTAAGCCTGGCTATACTATTGCACCTGTCTGGAGTTGCCCTGGGGTGTTCGTGTCTGGATCCCATGGATTGTGGTGGACGTGTATTGTTTGATCTGTGTGGCTTGTTGGCCAGTTTGTACAACACTCTCTCCAGGTGAGAGAGGTGGTTGAAGATTGGAAGAACAGGTTGTTGGACCTGTGAGCGACTCCCTCCAGGTGAGAGAGTGCGCAGAGGAAGGAGAGAACTCCTGGAAGGAACCCTGTAGCTGCCACAGAGCCCAGAGACTTCCGGTCCGGCCTGTTCCTGTAACCCAAGGCAAGGGATATTAGCAGCCGAAGGACTGTCTAGGTGACAGAGAAGGTGTATACTCCTGGGGTGGAACAGGCATGTGGGGAATGAGGGTTTGTGGGCAGTGAGTGTGGGAGGTTGCTTGGAGAGAATCCCTTTCTTGTGGTTGTGTATTGTTTTCCCTGTAACCTCAGCCTAGCCTATATTTCCTTGCCTTGGGGTGGAGCTTAGTCCCAGCTCGGGGATGACCCATTGCTGAGCTGATGAGCAGTGCGGTCTAAGGCTGGGAGGTTCGTGGTAGGCCTGCACTTGGTTGGTGGATTCTACCACTATTCAAAAAATAAGTATCTGTTTATGTTTTAATCATGTTTTTGCATGACTCTACTGCTTATGTTATCATGATTTCCGCTGTGTATATGAATTAGTATGAAACGCTATGGATTGTTAATTATAGCAGTAGATAATATGTTTACTCTGAGTTTAAATGTATTTCTTGGCTTAAACGCATGTGAATTATATAATGATGTATGAGTTATGTACAAAGAGGTGTTATAGTTTTCTTTTAAGAGTGTTTAAGCCATGGTAGCAGAAAAGGTGCGCTACAGTTTGGTATCAGAGAGATTAAACAAAGTAGCAGAAAAGGTGTGCTACAGTTTGGTATCAGAGCCAAGGTTTCGACACTGAGCCTAGATGGGCCAGTGGAGCGGTCTTTGGACCAAGAATGCAAGGGGAAATTGGGTCTGGAAGGCCAATTTCGGACCCTGGTATGCTCCAAAGTGTCAAGGAGTTACTTGACGAGTTTTTAAGCTCAGGAGGTATAGCGGGGTTATGAAACCGCAGCCAGTGTGGTATAAGTCCACAGGGAGAGAGGACTCCACACCATAAGTGTAGGAGCTTTAGGATCTGTTCGGGAGGGACGGTGAACCCTCGTGACTGTTAGATCTGGAAAGTGTGCACGGGGTTTAAAGCCCTTTGGAATTGCACAGGAGTGTGGAAATTGCGATACGCGAAATCCCGAGTTAGTTAGGAACCGTCTGAGCCATCAAATCTCGGCTGGAAAACCCGACAGCCGTTGGGTCTGTCAGGAGATATCCGAGGGTTAAAACCCCATTGAATAGGGGCGAAAGCCCCGAAATAGATCTAGACCGTCTGAATGACGGAGGCCCCGTGTCATGAGATTTCCCATTTCGGGAAATCGGGAATTGCGATATCGGGAGTCCTGGTAACAAGGGATCGGGACTTTCCATGGTGGAAACCCCAGAGCAGTCATGGATCGTCCGATTTGAGAAGGCCACGTGTCGAGAGATTACCCATTTCGGGAAAGCGGGGATTGGGGATTCGAGAGTTCCGTTGACAAGAACTCAGACTCTCCCCTTGATAAATCCCAACCCATAATGTCGAGATGTTAGCATGTGGCTAAGTCCCGATGAACGGACGAGATTCCTTCGAGGAATCTCCGGGTCAGTAACGACCGTCCGATGTGAGGAAGAAATCGACGTTTTGGGAGATGGGAGGTGAGAAGAGGTGAACACCTTCGAAACCCGAAATCCCGAAACAATCTACATCGTAGATCATGGGAGAAGAACTTGACCGTTGGATCAAGTAAGTTAGTAGACAATGAATTCATGATTTCGGCAAATGGAAGTTCAAGATGTGTGGATGCACGAACTTCCGACACCTGAAACCCCGAAACGTCGAAAGGATCTGCGCCGTTGATCTGAGGAGGGGATCTGACCGTTGGATTCCATGCTTGGATTGGACGTGGACGCATGAATGCGTACCATGTGCCAGTGAGTCGAGGAGACAGGCGAGAGTGGTGGGACCCGATGACGTCGTTAAAAGCGACGTGGACCCTCCTGAACGTACCACATGCCACGGTGGTGAAGGATGACAGCTGTGTTGTGGGCTCGGAGAATAAAGTAACTCGTGATTTCGGGAACTCACGAGATAAGGGCATGGGAGCTCGACATTGAAACTCGCGAAGTCACGAAGTAGCGAGAACGAGAGGAGAAAAGTCAACATCGCTTCTCGGGGTTTCGTGAAAGGGAGGCACCAGGGTTGGATGCCACAACTCACGAAGGTGAGAATGGCGAAGGGTGCTAGCACTTAGCCCTAGACTATGGTCATGCGTAGCAGATGCTAGCGAGGAGGGAGCCATACCCGTGTCGCATCTCGGGTATCGACGGTTAGAGGAAATGAGTCGAGGGTCTTCGACTCACGAACTCGCGAGATCGCGAGTTGCAAAAGGGTGAATCTAGTTACGAATATCTAACTGTGGGATCTTCATGGACCGAAACCCAAAGTCCCGAAATTTTGAAGTTCCGAAGTCCCGGAATTTGTAGAGCCCAACGAGAGCTTAGAAAACTTATTTGGATCGAAACGTCTTTTGTTCTTGTTCATATTGGTTTATAAATGTTGTGGATCGTTTGAGAGGTTTTAATGGCCTGACAAACTTCGAATTGAATTGCACAGTGTGTGTGCAGAGTTCAACGAGAGTTAGGATTCCAGTTAACCAACGTCGAGTATGGAGAGGGAAAAGGTGCAGATGGCCTCCGAAACAGAGGACGAAAGGGTAGGAAGGGATGTCAACCTGGGAGTCGAAGGAACAAACTCTAATGGGCATGGAAAAGAGATGGATAAGGAAGAACATATGATGCAACTCATCTAGAGATTGCAGAAAGATGCCCAGGCTCGCCTAGCTGATAGCCGAAAGCTCATGAAAATCAGGGATCGGCAGGGTGAATTCAACTTAAAAATGTTGAAGAGCCTGGAAAGAATAGAAAATAAATTGGAAAAAGGGAGTGACACAAGCAGATCAAGAAGTGTCAGAACCCCTGAGAGGAGAAGGAGATCGAGGAGTGGTAACAGACATTACCGTCTCTCCCCGAAGCATTCTGGCAAGGAGACACACAGTAGTTCAAGCCTGTCCCCTACCATAAAACATCGAAAATCTAGAAAGGATGAATTGAAAGGGGAGATGAACAAAATTAAGCCTCCAACATTTGATGGAGAACATAAGAAGGAGGAAGATGCCGAGACATGGTTGCTTGGCATGAGGAAATATTTCCAACTGCAGAATTATTCCGCCCATGCAGAAGGAAGAATTGCAATGTATCAACTGAAAGGAAAAGCATCCATGTGGTAGGATCAGTTTGTGCAGGTGCAGCACATCAGAGAGAAAGAAGTCACTTGGAAGGAATTTAAGAGGTATTTCGAGAAGAAATACCTGACTAAAAGGTATTATGACAGAAAGATGAAGGAGTTCTTCGAACTCAAGTTGGGCAGCATGACCGTTGATGAGTATGAATGAAGTTTTCTGGAACTACTGAAGTATGTTCGGTTCATCAAGGACGAGGCTGTCAAAATTCAGAGGTATCTGAGTGGACTACCACCTTCCATTGGTGACAAGATTCAATATGACGATCCTAAGACCATGGAAGAAACCATAAGAAGGGCGAAATGTCTATACGAACAACAAAGAGAAAATCCTACCTTTCGGAAGGCTTGGGATGACCAGAAGAGGATTAAGAAGGAACAGAGGTAGAAGGGAAATAGGCCTCCCTCTTTCAGAAATAGTCCTTGGGGACAGTCGTCTTTTAGAGAGCCCAGGAAAGTTGAAGGGAGTGAGCAGGTGCCAAGACCGCCACCTATGGAGTGTTGGGGTTGTAAAGGGAATCATAGGTACAGAGACTGCCCCCACAGAAAAGATAAAGCGAGAATTGTCCATACTGTTCAGCAAGCTAAAACAGTGGAGGATATGGGCAGCAGAATGCCAAGGATCTACACAGCCCTGGACAACAAGCAAGCAGAATTTCAATCGCACATGATTGAAGTGGAAGGTACGATCAACAACCGACCACTTGTTATTTTAATTGATTAAGGGGCTAGCCATAGTTATGTAGATCCTAGAGTGGTGGAAAGTTTTCATCTAATGAGAAGCAAACATGAGAAGTCTTGGTTAGTGCAGTTGGCCACAGGGACCAAGAGGAAGGTCATTGAATTGGTTAAGTTTTGTTCAGTGGACATGAAAGGAATGAGCACTAAGGCTGAATTGAACATTCTGCCTTTAGGCTCATACGATTTCTTAATTGGGATGGACTGGCTGGACCAGCACCATGCCCTTCTGGATTTTCGTAACAAGAGGTTCACATGCCTGAACAAAGAGGGAAATCAGGTAACAGTCCAAGGAATTCCCAGAGCTGTGGCTATGAGGGAAATCTCAGCCATGCAGCTAAAGAAATGTTATCGGAAAGGTTGTCAATTATTTGCAGCTCGGGTGGAAGAAGCATCCTGAGAAGAAGTCTTGAATCAGGAAGACCACGAAGTACTCAAAGAATTCAAGGACATATTTCAGGAGGTACCTGGTCTACCTCCGAAGAGGGACATCGATTTTTCTATAAATTTGATGCCTGGAGCAGCTCCAGTTTCGAAGGCTCCTTACAGAATGAGTACACCAGAGCTGAAAGAGATGCAATTGCAGCTCGAAGAGCTACTAAAGAAAGGTTACATTCGCCCCAGTGTGTCACCATGGGGAGCCTCGGTCCTATTCATGAAGAAGAAAGATGGGACATTGAGGTTGTGCATTGATTTTCGACAGTTGAATAAGGTCACTGTCAAGAACAAGTATCCTCTGCCAAGGATTGATGATCTTTTTGATCAGTTGAAGGATGCAAAAATATTTTCAAAAATAGACCTCAGATCTAGATACCACCAAGTGAGAGTAAAGGATGAGGACATCAGCAAGACTGCCTTTAGAACAAGGTACGATCATTATGAGTTCACAGTGGTGCCATTTGGGTTGTCCAACGCGCCTGCTGTTTTCATGTGCTTAATGAATGGAGTGTTCAGTAATTATTTGGACAAGTTTGTCATAGTTTTCCTAGACGACGTCTTGGTGTATTCCAAGACAGAGGAAGAACATGAGCAACACCTGAGAATGGTGCTGCAGGTGTTGAGAGAACACCAGCTATATGAAAAAATGAGCAAGTGCTCATTTTACCAAAGGCAGATCCATTACTTGGGACACATTATATCTGAAGAATGGATCGATGTGGATCCTGAGAAGGTACAGGCCATTCGAGAATGGCCAGCGCCAAGGAATGTGGCAGAAGTTAGATCTTTTATGGGTCTAACGGGCTACTATAGGAGGTTCATAGCCGGATTTTCAAAGATAGCTCATTCTATCACTTCCTTGCAAAGGAAGGAGAAGAAGTTCCAGTGGACTGAAGAATGTGAGAGCAGCTTCCAGCGATTGAAGAAGCTGCTAACTAGTGCTCCAATCCTGAAGATTGCAGATCCAAACAAGGATTACGTAGTGTGCACAGATGCATGTAAGGAGGGGTTGGGAGGAGTTCTCAGCCAAGAGGGATTTGTAGTTTGTTATGAATCCCGAAAGTTGAAGGAACATGAGAAGAATTATGCCACTCACGATTTAGAGCTGGCAACAATCGTCCGTGCCTTAAGGAAATGGAGACATTACCTCATGGGCAAGAGATTCGAGTTGAGAACAGACCATAACGGTCTGAAGTATTTATTTGATTAGCCGACCTTAAATGCCAGGAAAATCAGATGGCTGGAGTTTCTGTGCGAATATGACTTTGATATCAATCATATCAAAGGGAAAGAAAATAAGGTGGCTGATGCACTCAGCAGAAAAGTGCACGAATTACATGCTGCAACCATTAGCATGTACCGAACTGAGATGAAAAATAGAATTTTGGAAGCTGCAAATACTGATTTGCAGTACAAAGGTCTTGTAGCAAAGCTACAACAGTGTGAAGAACCACAACCCAAGGAAAGTTACACCTTGGGAGTTGATGGTTTACTTCTGTATAAAAACAGAGTGTATGTACCCAATGTCCGGGAATTGAAGCTGGCAATTCTAAAGGAGATGCATAACATGGCTTATGCTGGGCATCCTGGATATCAGAAGACTGTGGCAGCAGTCAAAAGCCATTATTTTTGGTCGGGTTTGAAGAAAGAAATCGCTGAATACATCGCCAGATGTATGGAGTGCCAAAAGGTTAAGGCTGAGCATAGGCACCCAGCAGGGTTGCTGCAGCCTTTACCTGTTCCTGAATGGAAATGGGACGTGGTAACAATGGATTTTATCACCGGACTACCTAGGACAAGCAAGAAACATGATTCAATCATGGTGGTGGTGGACAAGCTTACTAAAGCTGCCCATTTTATTCCACTGAAAACCACCCACAGAGCAGCAGATGTTGTTGGTATCTTCTTAAAATAAGTTGCACACTTGCATGGAATTCCTACGACAATTGTGTCTGATAAAGACCCGAAATTCACTTCGAATTTATGGAAAGGATTGTTCAAAGGATTCGGAACGAATCTGAACTTTAGCACAGCATATCATCCCGAGTCTGATGGACAGACAGAG
>ML787811.1:276570-306478 GCA_009831015.1 Picea engelmannii | reverse complement strand
ATATATATATATATATATATATATATATATTCCTTAATTCCTTTTTAAAACATTTATCCACCTCACACAAAGGTACGTGCACATCACATAAAGGTAATCCTTAAATTTTTTTTTTTTATAAAATGTGAGTCATTCCTCCACCCATTTAATAGACCGCACACATTTAAAGAATTCTTAAGATATATCAACTACCTCTCATAACATTAAATTACATTTAACATATCTACTTCTTATTTAATATGCAATAAAAAAGAGGAGGCTCATTTTACCTTTTAGAGGATGCGTGTAGGATGCCCCTTTTACCATTTGTTGGGTGCGTCCCTGGGTGGAGGAAGCTCCTTTTCCTTTATTCAGGGCGCATCATGTTAGGCAGTAGAAGAAAAACATAGCATAAAACCAGAGCAAGAACCACGAGCAATGATAGTCGGTATTCTTATTATTCAAGGAAGAATTACAATAGCCAATATCAGGCATACAATCATTCTCTCCTCACCCACACTTTGCTCTCTACACAGCTTACTCTCACACTCTTCACACACTGCACTCACACCTCTATGGGTATGCTCACATATATAACATCTATCACTTAGTTACACAAATGGATCATGAATAGATCACATAGTTACATGAACAATTCATAAATAGATTGCATGCATGCACATTAACATAGTAGCATGCATGTGCAAGTGACCGCATGAGGAAATTCATTGGCATGTTTCCAACAATTTCCACATTGACAACAATTTACCTGATATATCATGCCCTTAATTAATTCATCACCTTTCTTACAATCCAAGAGATGCCAAACACCATCACAACTCTGAAACTTCTCTTACAATATCGTTACATGAACATGCATGTACAATTCACTCCAATATGGACCATTCTGTGTCCATCAGTAACTTGTCTAATAAACCGATGTATTTGTCCAAATCTCATAAATCATAACCGCAAACCAAATCTATGCAACCATTGTAGGTGATACTTGTGCTTTTGTGTTTGAAGAACCCATTTCCATGCTCTTGACATGGTTTTTCCATGTGTCTACTGATAACAGCAACTGCATGTGAAATACTGACCATTTCTTCATCGCAATCATCAAACTTCCTACTAGCATATAATACTCGAGACATATAGCCCTTTTCTTCTTCATCAATTAGGACATAAACCCGAAGATAACTTACAATGGAAAGCCAAAGAGATTTTACCAGTTTCACATTATTCATACCGAATTTCTTGAGTATCTCCACCACATACTTTTGTTGTGATAACCACGCTTACCATATTTCATGTCTCTGTGTATTTACATGTCCAAGATTTATTTTATTGCTCCCAGATCCTTCATAACAAACATCCTAACCAACTTAGCCAACCTGTTGACCTCAACCATGCTTGTGCTTGCAACAAGCATAACATATAACACCAAGATAATGAATATACCATAAACACAATGGTTATACTCACTTCTTGTAAAATTTGGCTCACCATGAAGGAATCAAACATCTTGTACCATTTTCCTAGCATGATTCAAGCCATACAACGATTTTTTATTTTGCAAACAAATCTCCTGTTGCGATTCTGAACTAACCGTTCTGGTTGTTCCATATACATCCCCTTATTCAAAAAACTCCATGTAAAACAATTTTAACATCTAGCTATACTATCACAACTAGTGCTAACACAACATGAATAAAAACAAGTTTTTAACAATTGGTGAGAAACTTTCATGGAAATCAATACCTTCCAAATACCTTTCTGCTACCAGTCATGCTTTAAACCTTTCATCTTTTACTATGTTTGATTTTATAAAAGAAGATACATCAAACACTGCATCTATGTCCATGATGATTTTGTGGGTAGTAGGATCCAACAGTTTGTACCCCTTAACATCATCGCCATATCAAATATCTACTTGTTTGATCTGAGTCCTACTTAGACTGTCGATAAGAAACATAAGCATCACAACCGAATAATTTCACATTTGAGTAATTACCAGATGACCTGTTCATACCTCTTCCTGAATGTTCATGTCTTTTGCAACCGATGGTGACTGAGTTACCAAATAGCACAATCACTTATGTCCACAACTATTGCTGCAACTTGGCATTACTGAACATGCCTATTCGATCCCAACTTCCTTGCAATACTTTCCAAGTTCTATGGATATGAACTTACCTTCATCATATATTCTCAAACACTTGATTGACCTGCCAACACATCAGCCTTTCTACAGACCCACCTTTTTAACCTGGACACACTGCTCCACCTCAAACTTTGCATTCGAGCAACTTTGACCAAATCCGACCAAGCCGACCAAGTAAGCCTTCACCGCTTACCTCCAGGCCCATTTACAATGGAGTTCACCAAGCCTTTTATAGACTTCATTACATGCAAATCCATGGACACAATACCATGGGATACCCAAAACACATGGACTTGAAAAACCACCTGCTTTGACCTAAAAACAAATTTAACTCATTAACTCTTTCACCGAGTTAAGGCTAACTCAACATACATGCCCCCCCCACCCCCTGTTGTTCCTGAGTCTGTACCTAAGACTTAGAAAGTACAGTGTCTAGGCATCCGAAAGTGAGTGAAGAGAAAGAAGGAGGAGAGCATCAACCTTCAGGAAAGGAAGCTAAGGCTGATTTCCAGGTTGTCGTTGTCGCGCTTCCAACTGTTCCTAGATGTTTATGTCCCATTCAATTGCGGCCCATGAACGTTCAAGTTCTACCCGGGTGGTGGTTGTTTTAAGTATAATATCGAAGAGATTTAAAGCGATATGGGTTTTGTCCGATAAGACGGGTTCAATATTAGGTTGTCTTACAACGGGGATAGTCATAGAGGAACAATAAACTAAAAGTGAATTCGAGGTTTTTTATGTTGTATCTATTTGATCTTATAAAAGAGAACTTTTGAATTCAATATCAAAGATAAAATGCAAACCAAAGGCATTTTTCCGTAACTGAGTTATATTTTTAAATAAATGATGTGTGAAATATGAGAAAAACATTAAGCTATCTATAAAGCAAGGCTCCTATCAATGGAGAATCTCACCCTGTAAACAGATGAAGAAAATAATATAAGAAGGAATCTGACGAAGCATAAAATATGACAATCTAAAAGGTTCACAGGTCTTGTACCTGCTAATAGCCGATACAGAGGAAAAACTGTAAACGATATAGATGGCTAAAAATTGATCACCACAGTAGAGGTTTTACTAAATTGCAATGAAACATTCATCAGACATATATAAGCAAAATGAAATTAAATACGAAATTACAGAGAAAACAAACTCATAACACAGTCTTGACGGAATCAGGAGTCTCCGGATTGCTTTGTATTAATTCTCAAAAAGGAGATAGTCTCTATTACAATTGACCAAAAAGGTCCAGCCCTTTTTCTTTGTTCAAAGTGTATATTTATACAAATTTCTATATGCTGGAACCTCAATCGTTCCAGAGGTTTTCGGTTACAACAAAGGAGATTAAACGTTTCAATTCTTTGTCTCTGTCTTCATTTGGTACCAGAACCCTGCCTCTTCGCATGCTCTGTGCAAATGACGCACTTCTCCACCAGCTGGGATATCAACTTAGAAGGTTCTGGTTGATTATTGGCCTCAAAAGTGTAACAATCCTTCACCAATTTTGGCAACTTTCCTTCCACCTGTTGGTCTTTGGTGCTGATAGAACATAATTGTACACTCGGTTTAATTAGCCATTTATCTATTTGGACTATGTCCATCTGGGTTATTTGTGATATTTAAGCCAACTCTCTTTCTTCATTTTCCTTGATATTGAGCAAATGCTTGTCTGTATTGATCTGGCCTAGTATCTCAGTGTTGCCTTCACCATCGGGACCCAACCAACCCCCATCTAGAAAACCGAAGGTTTCTTCACAAGATTTTCTTACCTCTTTAGCTTGTTGTCTACCTTCGGATATGTTACGCTCCCATTCTTTCAACAAGATGTTACCTCGGGTCTGCTCTGAGATAGAAAACCTGGAACTATTGCCTGTTTCCCTTCTCATCGTGGCTATAATAGCCTCCTAGAAAGCAACTCGAGCCGCCCCAACGTCTTTTTCTCTGAGAGTAAGGTTTTCCAATACTCGATCAATGAGTTGGCAGTTGTTTTGAATCGTTTCCACCTTAGCAAGTAGACCTTGTTGAGTTGCCGACACTCTTTTTCTGATTTCTATAGCTTGGGATTGAAATATCCCGATATCGATTACCTAGCTTTCGGCGAAGTCTAATTTGGCTTGTAGCTTCTTTATCAATTCTCCTTGCTGGCCTATCTGTATCTGAATTCTCTGAGCCATCAGCTGTGTCTGTTCAAGATCGGCTTTGAGCCGCTCGATTTCCTTCTGATCAGCTACTCTAGCTTGTTCTAAACCTGTATTCACCTGATCTTTGGCAGCGGCCTCTGCTGTAGCTAGTTTAGCCTCTAATGTTTTGATCAAACGATTTTTTCGCTTCAGCTGATCCTGTAGGGTCCCGACTGAATATTGGTTGGATATAGCGAAATCCCCCAATGTTCCTGCTATTTGAGTTGCAAATTCTTCTTTTTTCATAGCTCTCCCATCAGTTAAAATTTTAAATTTCTTGGATACCGTACCTGCCTCTTGGTAAAGTTCTTGTTTCACGACAGCCTTTCTCTTCTTATCGAAGAAGAATTCATTCGGAGGTAGCTCTTCCACTGTTATGGGCATTAATTCTTCACCAAAAATCCAACCTGCGTTTGGGATCCCCTTTGTGGACTGCAGGGGAGTAACAAAAACGATGGGATTGTCGATCTTCTTAGATGATTTCCCCGGAGTAACAACCGAGGTTGGCTCGCTTGGAGGGTTGGAAGTCTCGGCTTCTTGTTTCGGTCCCCTAGTTTGCTCTTTCCTGTCCTGGTGTTCTCCTTGGTCGGGTGTTGAATCTTTGGAGCCCTCGGCTTCCGTTTGCCGCACTTCTACGGTCGTTGGATTCTCCCCCTGTAATACTGGGGGAAGGCAGCTCCGTCGGTGTTCTTGGAATTTGAAAACATCGGCCCTCTCTTCGGGCGACAGGGCTTGTATCTGAGCTAGAACATCGGCATAAGATCTCGCGCCTCGGAAAATATCATCATGAGGCGAATTCTCGTGTTCAAATCTTTTAAGGCCACAACTAGCCATGTGATTACTCACGACCCTATGTGGGTCGTGTTTCTTGAATTCAATGTGCACCAATTTAATATCTTCCAAGGTTGTTGCCTCGGCCTTTGCATGCCCGAAATCTAATAAAGAATAGGTGTTCAAATGAATGGGGAACGATGGCCATACCTTCTTCGAAAATCCTTTAAGCTCTTTGCTTATGCCACCAATCACGGTTTGCTTGGCGATCTCGTGACAAGCCAGCCTATCGGGTATAAATAATGGTAGAGCATGCAGAGGAACAGAAGCGCCGAAAACCCCGATGTATGAAAATTCTGCTTCCACGTACCAGTCGGCCACACTGCTCAAATTGACCACGATGCTATCTGAGATCTTGGGCGGTGGATTACCGAAGATGGTGACATGCATCGATACCATTACCCAATTGAAAATTTCGTATATGAAATCTACGGCCTTATCCTCCCAAAGCTTTGAATGGTAGACATGGATAGGCTCGGCATCAATAGGAGCCCAACTCCAGCTCATTAAGGGAAAAGGCATCATGAAACACGCGACATCCATGAGATATGCAGACATAAAAAATGAAGCAGCCTTCCCGCTCGCCCTCTACGTCCGATATTCTGTAATCCGACTGGTTAGACTATCTGACAATAGTTTGTCCCAGTCGAAGGAACAACCTTCCATGACTATATGCATCAGAGGCACCCACAGGATTAAAAAATGTGTGGTGTCTTCTCTCCCATACAATCTACAGGTCATCATTGCTATGTATTTGAATTGTAGTTCCAAAGAAGATATGGAATAAACTCTGTTGCTATCTGCCCCGAACTTCGCGGGGTGTGAGACCCAATCCTTGATCAAATCAGATAAGCTTTTGCCGTATTGCTCGCATTCCTTCTGTTTAAAATCCTCCAGAAACTCGGCATTGTATGTGAAGTTCGACATGGGTGGCAACTTGTACATCACCTGTAAGTGTTCTGGTCTAAAGGTCCCAATAGTGACCTTCTGCTCGCTGATGATGGTTCTGGTCGGGATATCTACATGATCTAGCACCCATCAGATCATATCATAGTAAGGAAGAAGACGTGGCCTAGCCGCTACTTTATGCATCTCTGCTTGGACGATGATCTTGTATTTGGTGGCCAAGTCGTCCTTCTCGTTGTCACTGGAATCATCTGAACAGTTCACCAAATCAGACTGCAAAACCTCAGAGATGTATGACCAGGTTCTGACAGAATCAACGCTTTGTGGTGAAGTATCAGAAACATTATCAGAGCCTTGTCCTAAAATCTCAGCACTTGCCTTGGATGCTTTTCGTGGGGCCATGACAGAAGATTGTGACTTAGCTCTCCTATAATAAAAATGTGTATACATACATAAATCAACGTGCTGAGAAAAGCTTCTCTACGCAAAATAGAAATGAGCTTTATGAACAGAACAGAAAGAAAAAGATCTATATCTTCGACCATTTGAAACCTCGACGTCCTTATGAACATAACGATCGAATCATTTTTAGAGACAGATTTAGCAATTAAAACCATATCCTTACTTGTCGCTTCGCCTCATTTCCAATTAATGCCATAAATTTCGACGGTTCGTGACACAAGTTGGCGCAAGGAACATTTAAATTTACCTCGTAGACTGTGCATATTATTACTTGTATTAAACACTGATTAAGCTGTCTTAGTTTCTTTAATCAAGTTTTCTTAAACTTTAATCAACCTTTCGGCGTTCGCCATATCGAGAGTTTTCACTCTAACCTTTCGAGCCCCTAAAACCCGAGATCGCGATGATGCGATCTAGTTAAGCGAAAACGTAATCTGGATTAAGCGTTTGATTAATCATGTTTAGTTAATATCGCGACTTTGCGACTCGGGACTTCGAAGGTAAAGTTCCCGGGAGGAGCGTATGCCGAGTCGCGAAATTCCGAGATCGCGATGATGTGATCTAGTTAAGCCAGAAGGTAAACCATATTAAGTGTTTAATTAATTTATATTTAAGTAATATCACGACTTCACAATTCGGGGCTTCAAAGGTATAGTTTTTGGGAGAAACGTATGCCGAGTTACGAAATCCCGACAGATTTTAACTATGGTTAAAAGCTATTCACCCCTGAAACTAACCTGGGTAACTTGTGCGAACGTCTCGCGATTTCGCCTATCAGAGTTATGACGGTGAGACTTTTGGGGAGGGAAAACGCCGAGATGCGAAATACCGACAACGCTTAACTAAGGTTTAAGGAACTTTACTCTTGGCGCTAACTTGGGTAAACTTTCAAAGTTACTCTGCAACTTCGCGCATCGGGGCTTAAAAACAGTGTGACTTGTAACTCCCGAAACGCGATATCCCGAGGTAAAGAAAAGTGAAAAAGCTTGTTCATAGTTAAAAGGAAATGGTATTAGGAGTACAACGACCCTCGCCACTTTGCATATCAGGACTACCGATATTTTCAAAGGGTAAAGGTCACGAAGTAAAAGACAACTTAAATGACCAACCTTTGATTGCAAGAATTACGCTTAAAACTAGTCGAAAAAGGGGGCTCCAACACCCCCCACATATTCAATCTACCTAAATCTACATCTAGAATTTTCATAGGTGACCTGATAAACCATGAGTACGCATGCCTATCCAAGTCTTACAGACACATGCCCATTTACATGCAATCAATAATTTTTACAACTCCAAAGTAAATACAATTTTTTTTATTTATTTTTCACGGTGACTCAACCATCACCGCCCTGCACCTTCTATGTGAACACATGTGGAGAGACACAACAGACAAACAAAACTTCATCAACCATACATGTAGTTGAATTTGCTTCTTTTGTGGAGTCATCTTTGGATGCTTGTTGTCTTTTCCAACAACCCTTCTTGAGATGCCCATATTTGCCACAAAACCAACATTTTGCCTTACCCTTACTGTCTTTTGACTTAGACCTGGCTGCACCTTTCTGATCTTGCCCTCCTTCTGTAGATCGACCTCTAACCACCATTGTTTCTGTTGTTGAGGTTTCCTTACTGGATCTTCTCCTCATTTCCGCACACAGCAAAGCTCCCACAACAATGTCATAATCAATGGCATATGTTGCGTTAAACCACACAGTTGTGACTAGATGATCCCAAGACTCAGGGAACAAACACAGTAGCGTAACCTCCTTGTCCTCATTTTCGTACTTTACTTCCATACTAGATCATTGACAAATCAAAGTATTGAAAACATTCAAGTGATCAACAATTTCCGTACCTTCTTTCAACCACAAGCTATACAATTGCCTCTTTAAGAAGATTTTGTTTAACAAGTTCTTTGTCATATATAGACTCTCCAGTTTGGTCCACAAACTTGTTGTTGTATTCTCTTCAGCGATGTTAAACAACACCTCATCTACCAGACACAAACAAATAGTACTGAGGGCTCTTGCATCCAGATCCTTCCAGTCCTCATCTGTCATGCTTGTCGGTTTCTTTGACTTTCCAGGCAAGGCCTTTTGCAATCCTTGTTGCACAAGCAGATCTTGCATCTTGCACTTCCATAGCGCAAAGCTATTCTTACCACTGAACTTTTCCACCTCAAACTTGGATCTCTGCACTTTCGCCATTAACAGAAAACTCCAAAACCACTACTTATAAAACTTAGCCTTTTTAAATGTAGAAGAATAATGGTATAAACCCCAAAAAAATTTAATAAAAAGGTTTTTCTAAAAAACAATATTTTATACCAAAAAACATTTTTACTAACCTCACTTTTTATAAAATAAGTTCACGTTTTAAACATCCACCCACATATATTCACTTTTAAAAGCCCACGACCATGTCATCATAATAAGAAAAACACTTCATACAATCAAATTTTTTTTCTTTTTTTGGATCGTTGCACCTTTCGATGAGGATCACCTGCGACTATTATAAATTGTTGCATCGTGTTAAAGGATAACTTGCGACGATTTGCTCGTGACACTTTGCAAATTGTCGCACCTTGTCAAACTACAGCCTGGGATGATTTCACATTGTGTACTACTATGAGCCTGCGACGATGTCGCACTGTGTACTACTCTGAGCCAGCGACGATGTCGCACTGTGTACTACTATGTGCCCACATTGTTCTCGAAATTTTTCTAATTTATGAAGTGTGCCTGCGACTGTAGCACTTTTCCACAGGGACAACTTGTGACGGTGTAATAAAACTCGTCCTAGGTTGATCCACTTCACTCGGCTCGACTCGATTAACCTGCTCTTCGATCCAGCGACTAGATTCTCTTCTCCTTCGCTCTCTGCTCCTTCAAATCTAAGCTCTGATACCACTTGTTAGGCAGCGGAAGCAAAACATAGCATAAAACCAGAGCATAAATGAGCAAGATCAAACATGCATTAAACCAAGAACAACAAACACACAATTGACACAGTTATTTATGTGGAAACCCAATGAGGGAAAAAACCACAGGCAATGATAGTCGGTATTTTTATTATTCAAGGGAGAATTACAATAGCCAATCTCAGACATAAAATCATTCTCTCCTCACCCACACTCTGCTTTCTACACAACTTGCTCTCACATTCTTCACACATTGCACTCACACCTCTTCACACATTGCACTCACACCTCTATGGGTATGCTCGCATATATAACATTTATCACTCAGTTACACAAACTAATCATGAATAGATCACATAGTTACACGAACAGTTCATAAATAGATTGCATGCATGTGCATTAACATAGTTGTATGAATGTGCATGTGACCGCATGAGGAAATTCGTTGGCATGTTTCCAACACATCCGAGTCTGGACTCTCCTTAGGCTCAAGAACGGGTGTGTCTAAGACCTCGAAAATTGTTTTTTTTTAAAGTGTGAGATGGACACTCTTGCCACACTCTCTAGGGCACGCCCGTGTAAGAAAAGACACCCCTTGCCTTTGAACTCTCCTTCCAACTCTCAACTTGCTTGGCACACCTGCTCAAATCGGTTTGGCTCACTTACTGCACCTGCTCTGATACCACTTTTTGTGCAGCGGAAGCAAAACAAGAACAAGTAGAACAATTGCAAATATCAAACAAAACGAATAACACAACAAACATGCATAGAATTGAAACAATTATTTATGTGGTAAAACCCTTCTTGAAAGAGAAACCTCTACGGGGCAATGATAATCAATATTTTCTTATTGTTCAAGGGAGAAGTTTACAACATCCACTAAATGCAGGCTTCCAATGATATATACAACCATTCAACCCAACCTCCATTCAAACTTTGCCTCTATGGGCTTACATGAATATTCAACAAATTTCATTCAGTTACAAAACTGTTCATCATAATGTGCGCTTATTCCAAATTGGTAGATTTGGTTTAACAAACTTCTACAAAATAGGATCCATGAAATCTGCCAATATCCACAATATCTTAGAAATTAGTTGACATATTCAACAATAACCAGCTTGCTAAGCAACATTTAATGTTGTGGTAAGTAGGTGGTATACACACTATCCAAGTATATATCAAAGTGATCCCACAATGTATATATCAGCCACTACACAACAGACTGATTATTCCTCGCCCTTGGCCACTTGTTAAGTTGTAAGAGCATGTACACCATTGATTGGCCATCCTGTGGCTGGAATAAGTCAATGTCCTCTGCACATAAGACCTCATTCAAACCTGGCCTCTCTTCGCATCCGGATAAACTATTAAAGCGACGGCAACATCCTTGAGCCAAGCCTGAGCTAGTATGCACATTTTGGGTAGTCGTGTTTTGTAGATAAGTGCTTTTATTTCGTAACAATCATTTGAATTTTGAGAGATTTACAATGGATTTTTGATGGCCCTGTGCTTTCATTTTGTAGTTTATCCTTTCATGGGCTTCAAAAGGATGTTTTTCATAGGTTTCAAAAAGATAATCCTTCATGAAGTTGCAGAGTGATCACAAGCTTGCAAAAGAAACCTTTTAAGAACTGAGCTTTAGTGTACACAACCTTCCCAAAGATGCATGTTTATAGTTGAATTCTTCTTCCAAAGATGGTTTTTTTGGGAGAGTTGTGAATGTGTTTTAGCCAAAAATTAATATTCCCTCAATTAAAAATAAATTTCGTTGCAAATGCCAATGCAATGCTTTCTATTTAATCAAAGGCTAGGTTTCAACAACCACCTTGATATTATTTTTAGTTTGATATTATTTTTAGTTGAATGAATCTTAGTTTGATGATTTGGAGTTTGGAACTTTTCAAAGGTGGTTTGAGACATGCGATGCCGCTTTTTGGAGTCAAATCTTTGTGAGGTTGGCTCCCAACCCTCGACGTTGTTCTAGACACCAAAATCTTTTCAATAATATGAAAATCACCTCAATTGGAGTTCATATGTAGAAGTTATGCCTCCCACAAGTCGACCTACCCTATTGACCACCATGGTACTGTGTGGATTCCACATCAACCCCCATTACTCACCCATGTGGAGTTAGTCATGTGTGGACTCTCAAGAATATTCTAGAGGGTCCAAAACTCTAACATTAATTGAGGGTTGAGGCATGCAAAATCCTTAACCCTAACCCTATATGATTGTCAAGCAAAGATTTTGTAACAACAATTCAAGCCATAGTGTCCATGACGGCAAATCCATAATGAGTGCCCCTTTTTTTGTACTTGCATTTCATAACTAAGAAAAATAGAGTAAAGTATAGGCCTCACCTTCTAGTTAGGTTATCAAGAAATAAATTATAGACAACACTTATTACAAATCTTTCTTCTTAATTCCAACAATTATAACGTTTTGCACATGATTCATCCATCTAATATATCGCCAGTGATTTGAACTTGTGACCTTTTAGGAGGAAACACATGTTCTTAACTATTAGGCCCACTTAGGCTATATATAGAGACCCTAAATATTAGATATTTAAATATAACCACGATCAATTACACAAAAAATACAATTAGAAACTTGCATGGTTAACCATGAAATGTATCCAAACATTCTCTCCATTCATTTGCCTTATAACAAAATTAGAAGGAAACAATACATTAACATCATGTGATAAAAAACAAATAGTTGGATGAAACCTTGATGGTTCAAATATGAAGCAAAACTCCATGACAACTTCATAGTCTTAATTACATTTTAACAATAACTATTAAGACTTGTGATATAAAATGAGACAAAAAAAACTCTATAAAGACAAATCAAGCAATATTGTACAAGATATAAAATTTGCATGTGACCATTAGTTAGCCCAAGTTAGTCAATAAAATTCTAATAATAATACAATAGAAGAGCATGTAATCCGTAAGTCAACTTAAGTTGCATAATGATACTCTGCACTTGGGTTTTCGATTGGGCTTCCACTTCCATAATGATACTAACTCTATATATTGATAGATACATTTCTCATCCTACATGCCTGTGCCCTTTTTTAACGATTATGGCACTTTATTAAGAGATGTCTTCCAACTTGTTTTTTCAGATATAAAGTCCAGAACACCATATGAACAAGCCTGAAGAAACTTAGAATTGCTTCCAGCTATAACCTCAATTAACAATTGTATCAATTTAGAGCTGATGCTTTTCTAGCTAAAGGAAGCATCCCTATTTGGTGTCTCTAATGATTAATCTCAATTAAGTTCAGATTTTTAGCATAAGTGATAAGAGAACAATAATAAGAAATTAAAAGAGATATATAATTTAATATATAAGGTTAGATTCAGTGGGAATAGAGTATGTCCAGTTGGGTTATGGGGTAGTTTGCACACAAGGCCCTGGAAATGAATGACGAAGAATCTTAACATGACCATCTGAATTAGTGAATGAATCCCCTAAGAAAATCACCAAATTGTGAATCAAATGCTGATGAGAGCATTTTAGTGCAATGAATGAGTGCTCATACAGAATCATAAAGAATTAATGCAACAAATAATAAAAATAACCATATACCCTTTATTGATCAAAGCTTTAGGTAGAGAATGGTTTGACAACAATGATTTTGGTCTTTCAGGCTTATAAAGGGAAGCACATGACAAACAAAGAGTCACAACTGCCATCCTTATCCAATTTCAAAGTCTTAGTGGACAAAAGATAGAACCAAATTGATACATCAAATAATCGTAGCCTGGAATGAGCCCTTTCCTTCCCCTTTGTTGAGCATGATCTTTCCACTTGCTGCCAAGGGACGGTTCCGAGAAAATCTTCTTTGCCTAGGGAACCAATTAGGCGAATTTTCCATTCCCATTCCTTAGTTGCTCAGTGGACTGATATTTCCTAGTGCTCGCTATTTTTCTTGGAGCTAGCACCATGCCCTTTGCTCGGTGTTTGGAGATTCGCATGCCTCTTCCATTTACGAAGCACAATCATTCAGCCTATCGCCGAGCAAAGTTTCTAAGAAAGGAACAATTTTCTCGATGAACTAATACTCAGCCAATTTTTCCTTCCTTTCTCACCTTTTTCTTGGCATCATCAATACCCACTTTGCTCAAAAAGTTAATGACGCACCTTGTTTTATCCATATCAAGCATAGGCCATGCTAATCATTCCACTTTCAAATCTCTGCAAAACTTAACCATGAGGATTCCTTGAATGAATTTATTGACAAATTAGTGGCTTTCCTGCAAGCTCTGATAGTATAAACCCTTATATTCAATGGGCTTAGATTTTGGGAAAACCCTTTCAAACTTTAAGTGTGATTTTGAGCACTTTAAGTTTGTATCTGCAACTATGTGCTCAATGAAAACCCGAAAAGCTTTTCCCCTGAACCACTTGTTCTTCCTTTCATTAATGCTGGCTTTTGTATGCGTCTAGAAATGCCATGTATTTATCAATATGTTCCCAAAAACATTAAGGACTAATGGTGACACAAGAGAACCGCGTCAGATGCACAAAACTCTATACTTTCGACCTTGCTGACTTACTCGGGACTTGGACTCCACAAATTAAAAGCGCTAAATGCTTAAGGGTTCCAATGACACTGAACATAAATTTCTGAGTATTGAAACTTTTTGACCTGATACATTTTTCATTGATGTGGTGTGTCGTATGCAAGACAGAGGGCCATTTGGCTAACGAGTGTACCAATCTGCATTAGGCTAACGAGTGTACCAATCTGCATTAGGTCGCCTTGCATACCGAATTGATCCTCAAATGGTCTGCCTTACACTGCTGCTAATTTGTCATGGTGATCTCTAACTCAGGACGCTTTGACTTGAAATTCTTTTTTCTCTGACATCAAACCCTTGACTCTAAAACACAAGAATTATCAAATGACTAATTCGCAAAAGAGAAAACAAAGGACAAAACCCAACAAATTCCAGACTACTACCATAAAACTTGCTACTGCTCAATCCAATATGTCTGAGCTTATTCGACTCTTATCCTAATCTGTACAAGACACAAGTGGTTAAGTAAAAACATATTTCCAATGCATCCATCTTGTATTTACAATCACTTTGACATTCATCTGTTTGACAAGGTTTATCTGTTGCTGGATGTGATTTGGAGTAGGCACACTGAATAAATGATGAGTTCAAAGAAGTGAATACCCATAAATTATGATTACATAAGGCACATTTTTCAAAATTGGATAGCATCCACAATTGTACATAATCAATGCAGATGATTATGCAGATCCCATCATTCAATCTATTATCATCCAACATATCATCATGTGCATCTTGTTAGTCCGAGGAAGACATAGTTGCTTCAATTTGTGTGTGCATATTTTATTTGAAAACACAGGCTATGAGGATTATTTGGTAGATTTAATTGATGTCTATGGATGTTAAATTTAAAGTCTTACCTCTCCTTCCCCTGAAGAACATGAACACCGCTGAAAGAAATCAATCAACCATACTTGACTTCTGGTTCTCCCTCTTTATATTCATCATTGTCCTTCCTAAATGGGGTCACCATAATAATATACAAAATCATCATCCCCATCACCTCAGTGTACTGAGAAATTTTTTTGTTACTGAATAAGTGAAGATGTGCTCATTGAAATTACAAGACTCATGGAGTTCCCCTTCATTAATTCTTCACTGCTGCACACAGATTTGGGAAACTGGCTGAAAATATCTAATAACTTAAGGTCTGAGGTTTCATCATCTTTCTGTTCCCAAGTTTCTTTCTCACCGGCTAGATATATAATTGAGTCTCATTTTTCCCCAACATTTTTCCATCATGACCTAAGCGACAACCATCACGAATGATTCTTCCTAATAAATGTTAGAGATGTCATGATCACTGAGAATGTTGACTTCCTCAAAATATGATACTGGATTTCTCTCCTTCGGACTTCTCTGTTCTTGTCTCCCAACAGGGATTAGATATATGGAAAATATGCCTACTGTTTGCCTCACAGTCATCATGTTCTTCATCAAATGAGGCATTAGAAACACATGGATTATTCTCATCAAACTTAGGAGCTTCACATGCCTCCTTTTCATCCATAGCCTCAAGTCATTAATCATTATGTTCAGAAAAACAAGATGGAAAAGACAATACATCTTTATCATTATTATCTTGCAAATTAACAATACATACCCAATTTTCAACAACACTTCAGATCTTTGCAAAACCTGGAAGATCCTCATCATAATCAACAACTTCAAAGTAATCTTCGAAAGTATGCGCTGGCTGTTGAGAAATGTAGAATCTTTCCTCTATATGAGGAGCCTCACATGCCCTGACCTGCACCAGGATGAATATTTTGACATGACAACATTGGGATCTATGTACATGGGAAGGACTACCATTTCTGCTCTATTTTAAGGTCGCATCATCATTAAAATCTTTTTCTTTATCTAAATTATGATCTCTTCAAGATTTTTAATTATCTGATTGGGAAGGAGGGCTTGGTCGATCATGTTATCAAACCCATTGCCAACTTGTCAAGTACCTCAGACATGGGATTAACATTGTATGTTATATTTAAAAGGTCAGATCCCTCTGTGTAGAGTCACAGGTTGAGATCTCCTTTCCTTGAAAGTTGTTTCCATCTCTAATCATGAATACAGACATTTTGTTCAGTAGGAAAATGGTTTTACCCTTTGGTGGAGTCAAATAGGTGAGCAACAAGGTCTTCAACCAGCTCATCCTCATCACAGTGTTGTAGAAGAACTGCTAATTATAGGGAACAACACTTGTCCCCAACAACGACACCATTTTAACACTTGTCCCCAACAACAACACCATTTTTTTTCTCCCAAACTTGTCACTCGATATAGAAAGTCCCAAAAACCATTCGAAACAAGCTTGGAGCAATTTAAAAATGTTTCCAATTGCTGCCTCAATAACATTTCTCTCAGTTTAAAGTGGGTGCCTTTCGAGCTCAAGGGAGGTATCCATATTTGTTGTCTATAATCTTAATTAAATACAGAGTTGCAGCCTAAGTGACCAGAGAATAATAAATAAATTAACAGAGATATGGCAGTTAATATTTAGTGTTAGATTTAATACGATTGGTTCCACTCTAGTTGTGTCACGGGGTTTTAAGTTTGTGAAGAGGGGTTTGAAAATGAATTATGAAGAAGCTTAACATGGATCTTTGAATTAGTGAATGAATCCTGCTAAGAAATCCACCAAATTGTGACTCGACGTTGGATGAGAGCATTCTAGTCATGAATGAGGCCAATATCAGAAAGATTCAATGCAAACAGGTAAGTAGATTAACCAAATAAATAACCTTTGATCAAAGTTTTTTTAAATTGAAATAACTTTTAATAACATTTTAATGCTTTACATCTTAAATAATGACACAAAATTTATTAAGAAAGATTCTTAAACATTCTTTGATATTTAGTCATTTTGAACTGGAGTTACATAAATCTAAAAACTCTTAGAACATAAAACATTCACATAATTAAATTTGATCAAATTTGAAATTCACAAAACTTCCATTTGCATGAAATAATTATAGCCGAAACACTCTGAAAATGTCTCTGCTCTTTGATACCTCGAACTCACAACAACATTAAAGCTGGAGTACTCTCAATTCCTCCAGCAATTTTCTATGTTCTCCCCCATACATCATCTAAAACTAAGGCAAACCTCTTTGCCTGCATACTCTCATTCACCCGTCTTTTTACAACTCCTCTGTTCATATTTTTTTCCAGATCTACATCTCTTTGCATGGCTATTTGTGTACACAGTTCCTTCTCAATACTTGTAAAAGAAGGAGACTGAGAAACAGTCAGCCAAATCTATGGACCATCACGAAAGACAATCCTTACCTTTTCGCTGTTAAAGAGGGTCATGAGCATCAGAGTTTTGCCAGATCCACCCATCCGAGCCACGCAGATGCGCCACAGCTCTGATCGGTCACCAGTCTTGCAGAAGCCTTCTCTTGTGAAGCAGTGCATTACGAGGAAGGCAGGTAACCAGAAACTAAAATCGCACAGACATGAACTAAAAACCAAGATGGTGTTCACTAATCACCCATATGAGCGAACCAGTGCAGATTGTCCACTGATGACCGATATGAGCCAACCAGTCCAGATTTATACTGAAACCTTCCACTGTTATTGGAATAGTAATGAAAAAGAATAAATTATTCCATTAGATTTCACCAGTACTTTCTTGTGATAAAAAAGATTCCATATTGCCTTTGCCTCACGCTACTTGAGAACCATAGTGAGCTCTCTAACGACAGACATATCCATTTTTATGTTGAAAACGATGTCACCCTTGTCTTACCTTTGCTTTTGCAGCAACTTACAGGTCATCTTTAGAAAAAGAAATTCGCTGTGTACCTTTACTTTTCGTACAGACCTGCACAAACATATTGAGATTCCCTTTCCATAATGATAGTTTTTTTCTTTATGATAGAGCAGCACAGGAAAAGAGATTCCAATCCATTTGTTTTGGAATAACCACTTCAAAACCACAATCGATGAGATAGAGAGTGCCTACTTTATTTAAAAGCGATACGAAAATAAATTTCATCTTTACTTTATCTCACGCTTAGGGTACAATTTCTTCATGTATATATGTTTATTTATAAAATATTTTTAATTATAATATTTCAACGAGGTCTTGGATGATGCACCAAGAAGTTTTTTATCCATTGCACCAACAATCAACAAGATTTTGAGTTCCCATGGCTGTAAGGTATTTCACTCAATTGAGAATAAAATCCATGAATGCATAAGTTTTGAATGTCACTATAATAATATTGCCCTTTGCTCGATAGTCCACCATATTTTTTTGTCAAGACAAAAGTCTTATATGAAGGCATTTTATTGCAACTAATTAGTACTTTTTAGATGTGTTTTTTTCATATTGAACAAATTGATAGCCTTTGATAACTCGGAGTTGGATGTAAATTGTTCTTAGATTCTTCCATGCTTGTTCCTTTTTCAAATTGTTCAATGTGAGGTCAAGGGTTTCAACCCATATCAAAGGTCATGACAGTGCACCCATTTCCTGATCTGGACGATGATAAGGATTTTGACCAATGAGGACAACTTTAACTTTATCAAATGAACATATTCTCAAGGAATTACATACCAAAGCAGGAGGAAGATTGATGTAAATCTTTTCATCTAGTTGATTGTGTCACGAACTCTGAAATTTTTTTCATATAGTCTTTGGAGCTTGCCTAGCAGTGCATCCAACCAAGCGTCTTCAATAAGAAAGTCCTCAAAACCAATTTTTTTTAAACTCTACTCCATAAAGTTTTAGGCAAAAATTTTGGAGTTACAACAGACATTATGCAAGTAGAGGCTCCTTCGTCAACAATAGTTCGGATCTTTTTCCTACATACAATCACTTGTATCTGAAAAGTAATCTGGTGGGAGAGCTTATGCCAACTGTCGGGAAATGCAGGACACTTCCACACTAATCCTAGCAGAAGAGAAGTCTACGAATTTAATCAAGAACACAAATGAAAACAAGCAATCACACAGTACAACGAGATTTTACCTTGGAAACCCTTAACCGGGAAAACCAACATTCCTTTGAGCGTTTTTCTCTCTTGTTGTCTTATTCATTCAGAATAAAAGATTACATGTCTAACCTTGGTCCACACCTAAGACACAATCGACATCATACCCTCTTGCACAAGCCAAAACAACCCTGTAGCCAAATTGACTTACATATGCATGACCAACAACCTACACTTACACATGCATTAACCTGCAAAAGTGTATTCTATGATCTCCTAACAACAACAGTCTTTACGACCTTTCAACATGCCCTTTTATAGGCTTTACAACAGGAAAAACCCTAAATATTGGCGCCCAAAAACGGTTATAGATCCGTGCATATCATTGGCTACAAATCCCACAAATCTCGGGATTCTATTACAATCGACTCCAAGTCAGGTTTACCAGTCAACTACTAGTCGGCCTCCATTAAGTCCCTAGCTGGTCGTCTCACGCTCACACTTCGACCTCTTGTCGGTTGACTTGTCGTCGATATATTCGACTTCGACTTTACCCGGTCGACTTCCTCGACCTTCGACTTGCTATCGATCTACCTTTACTTCGGCCTGCTGTCGATGTTGTCGATCTACTTTGACCTCGACTAGAATTTCACTGCAAAGAATATAACAACCCAACATTCTCCCACTTGTTGTCTTCTTTGTTGAAACAATAGATTCCTGAACTTCAATTCACAGACCAAGGGAATCAATACCCATTGTCTCTCTACACCAAGAGAACTTCACAGCAACAGAAAAATCGAGAAACAAATGTAATAGGTGATGTGTTACAAGATGTTTTGATTCTTTCTGTAGATAATATTTCCAAGTATTGGATAGTATATTCAGGGGCTTCATTTCATGCCACACCCCATATGAAATATTTTTTAGATTATGTTGAAGGTGATTTTGGACAGGTTCATTTGGGTGATGATGCACCATGCAAAATTGTTGGCATGGGAAAGGTACAAAAAAAGCAAAAGAATGGAAACCAATGGTTGTTGAAAGAGGTAAGACATGTTCCAGATCTATAGAAAAGTCTAATTTCAAATGAGCAGTTGGAAAGTGAAGGTTGAATATCTATATTTATAGATAAGGCATGGAAGGTCACTAAAGGATCACTGGTGATAACAAAAGGAGAGAAGGTAGGTACATTGTATTTATGTACTGGTAATATTGACTCTTCTATCTCTTTAGCTTTTACAGAAGTAGATACAACACTGTGGCATCATAGGCTTGGACACATGAGTGAAAAGGGGATGCATATACTTCACAAAAGAAATTTGTTATTAGATATTAAACAAATTGATTTGGATTTCTGTGAGCACTGTGTTTATGGAAAACATAAGAGAGTCATATTTCTCATAGTTGGAAATGCAAAGAAGAATGAAAAGTTAGAACTTGTGTATACATATGTATGGGGAACAACTCATGTATCATCTCTTGGTGGTTCTCGTTATTATATTGCTTTTATTGATAATGAAACTAGAAAAACTTGGGTTTATTGCATTCGACAAAAAATTGATATTTTTGATACTTTTAAGAAATGGAAAGCTTTGGTTGAGAATGAGACAGAAAAAAGGCTGAAGTGTTTCAGTTCAGACAATGGAGGTGAATGCTGCAGCAAGGCGTTTGATGGTTATTGTTCATACCATGGGATTCATAGAGAGAATACAGTTCCAGGAACACCACAAGAAAATGGCGTGTCAGAAAGGATGAACATGACCATCATGGAGCATGCAAGGAGTATGAGATTGCATGCAAAGTTTCCCTTACAATTTTGGGCAGATGTTGTAGATATTTTTGTTTACTTGATAAACAAAGGACCTTCAAGTTCTTTGGATGGTGGTGTTCCAAAGGAGGCATGGACGGGTAAAAAGGTAAACTATTCATTTATGAAGACTTTCGGTTGTGAAGCATTTGTCCATATTGATAAAGAAAATAGAACAAAGCTTGAAGCAAAATCCAAGAAGTATACCTTTATTGGATATGGTGTTAGTGATTTTGGTTATCGCTTATGGGATTATGAAAATCACAAAATCATTAGGAGTAGAGATGTCATATTCAATGAGAAGGTCATGTATAAAAATCAGTTGCAGGGAAGGAAACAAGGAGAAGAAAAACCAGAATACATAGTGCTTGATGAGATCACTGAAAAATAAATGCCAAAGGTACCAGAAAATCTAAATGTACAACAATAGGAGAAACATGTACCTCAAACTCCTGCAAGTGTTGTTAGAAGATCTACCAGGTTAAGCAGACCCCCTGAATGATACTCTCATTCATTGTATTATTTATTGTTGACTGATTATGGTGAACCATAATGTTATGAAGAGGCAATGCAGGTAGACATTAAAAAGTAGTGGGAGCAAGGCATGAAAGAGGAAATGGATTATTTGGTAAATAACTAGACTTGGGACTTGGTTCAATTGCCTGCAGGAAAAAGAACATTGCAGAATAAGTGAGTTTACAAGTTGAAGGAAGAAGATGGAGAAAAAAAATGGTACAAGGCTAGACTTGTTGTAAAGGGGTTTGCACAAAAGAGAGGTATAGATTTTGATGAAATATTTTCTTCTGTTGTTAAGATGACTTTAATTAGGACTATTTTAAGTCTTGTGGAAGTAAAATATTTTCATCTTGAACAATTAGATGTAAAAACAATTTTTCTCCATGGGGATTTGGAGGAGGAGATTTATATGCAACAACCACAAGGGTATGAGGTCAAAGGGAAGAAAAATTTGGTATGCAGGTTGAAGAAGAGCGTGTATGGCCTAAAGCAAGCTCAAAGGAAGTGGTATTTGAAGTTTGATAGGTTTATGACAAAACAAGGTTATAATAGATGTCATTATGATCATTGTGTTTATTTTAAAAGGCTAGAAAATGGAAGCTATATTATCTTGCTATTGTATGTAGATGGCATGCTTGTTGCAGGGTCTAATATGCAATATATAAATGTGCTCAAGAAGAAAATAGCTAATTCATTTGCAATGAAGGATTTGGGTGCTGCAAAGAAAATCCTTGGTATGAGAATAACTAGAGACATGAAAAATTGCAAATTGACATTGTCTCAGGGTGAGTACATAGAGAAGGTGTTGGAGAGGCTTAGAATGCAGAATGCAAAACCAGTTAGTACACCTTTGGCCAACCATTTCAAATTAACTAAGGAAATGTGTTACAAGACACAGGAGGAGATAAAATACATGTCCAGGGTCCCTTATTCATCAACAATTTGCAGCTTGATGTATGTGATGGTTTGCACAAGACCAGATATTGCACATGCAGTGGTAGTTGTGAGCAGGTATATGAACAATCCAGGTAAATAACATTGGGAGACAATAAAGTGGATTATCATATATTTTAGAGGTACTTCTACTCATGCATTATGTTTTGGAGGTTCAAACATTGTTCTACAGGGATATGTTGATTCAGATATGGCAGGTGATAAAGATAGCAGGAGGAGCACCACATGGTATGTTTTTACTGTAGGTGGAACAACAATAAGTTGGATTTCAAAAATACAAAAGGTTGTTGCACTTTCAACAACAGAAACATAGTATGTTGTTGCTACAGAGGCTAGTAAAGAAATGATTTGGTTACAGAGGTTTATGGAGGAATTGGGAAAGAAGCAGGAGAATAGCAGGTTGTAATGTGACAATGAGAGTGCCATTCATCTTGCAAAGAACTCAACCTTCCATTCAAATAATAAGCATATACAACTCAAGTACCATTTCATACGATCCATCTTGGAAGATGAAAATTTGAAGTTGAAAAAGATACATACTAGCTAGAATCCTACACACATGTTAACAAATGGAGTAACCAAGGAGAATCTGAGTTCCTGCTCAGTTTCAATTGGTCTTCAAGCATGAAGGTGAAGATGAGAAATTTTCCAGGTCCAAGGTGGAGTATATTCCAATAGGTACAACAATAGTGGAGTTGTTGTGATCAGTCTCCAAGTGGGAGATTGTTGGTTGTGGATCCTGATTATCTTCCTGATTCAGAGGTTTGTTTCAGTCGTGCTTGGACCCCATTCCTTTACGGGGGGTGTGTGGGGTATTTCCCTCCCAAAAATGTCTCCAGGGGGGTTCAGGGGGGTGGAGACAATTTTTGTAGCCCCCCCCCTGCGAGGGATTCAAGGGAAACACCCCTGAAGCGAAATTTTGGGAAAAATTGCCTTGTAAAATATTGTAATTTCGTAGTCAATATGGACTATTCATTATAAGGTCGTAGATTTGATGGTAAAAGTTATTTCAGGATTTTTTTTCCTAGAAGGAAACCCTCTCTTATGAGGGAATTGTATTGCGGCTGTGTATTATCATGAATATTGTATTTTGAGAGAGGAGACTATGAGAGAAAGAAAAGGAAGTTACAAAGGGTGTGTTGTAGGTTGTATCTGTTTATTTTGATGGATAATAAAAAGGAAGGACCTGGAAATTTATCTGGTGGACGTAGCCCACACTGGGTGAACCACATATATCTGTGTCTCTATTATATTTTGTATCTTCTGTGTTTTATTCTTGCATTTATTTTATTTTATTGCTTTGCGATCCTGTTTTTCTAACACTTGGTCAATAGAACAGAGGCTGATCAAAGACAAGATATAAAACACTTCCTTAGACAATTTAAATAGTGTTACATATGAGGGATGAATAGAGAAAACATTCAAACTACAATAGAGCATCAGTCTAGGATGAATTCTAAGGTAGTTTTCAGAGGAAGAAAAGGTGGAATATATGAACACGTACAACCGTGCATTAAACTATAAATGAATTCAGCATCACCTAATCTTGTTCAAATATAAGAAGATATAACATTTAAATGAATTCACAGAGAAAGGAGCACATATACCATGAGAGAAAACACACAAGGAAACATCTTCACATGAATCTTTGAGATCAAAGCTCTGGTACTTTTAATCAGGAAAAAAATTATTAATCTCATAAAAAGATTACAACATACAGTCACAAAGATATTTCTCACACTACTCGAACCCTTTTCTAATCCTTTCCTTCACAATATATGGATTTACATTACATTATAACACAATTAGTCCAAAATAGTTAGGGTTTCACATTCAAGAAGGAGTTACAAATTAACTCCTATTTTTTAGGGTTTAGTTTTAACTAATTAAATTAGGCGAAAATATGTAAAAATAGGTTGTAAAGATCCCTTCGAATATCCCAAACCATGAAACCTGTGAAAAACCCGAGAGAGGTTTTCTTATATGAACTTGTTCTTGAGAAAAACCTCTTTTAGTTTGTCTATATCAATCACCATCTACTCATAATTTGCTCTTCAAGTTGAATTAAAAAACAATCAGCTACAGGAAATTTCACAGCAACTAGGAGATTTCGCAGCGACTGGTGATTTCGCCTTTTCTCCCAAATGGAGAACTGGGTTGGGTGGATTTTTTTTTTTAGAAAATTAATGAAACTATGATGCCTCTCCAAAAACAATTTGGGCAAAACCCATTTTGTATTTTTAAATTTATGATGAAAATGAAATTTCGCAGCAACTAGGAAACTTGTTGCGAAATCTTTGTTTCAACAGTTTCCTTTGTGAACTCTCTCTCTCTCTCTGTAAATATGTGATAGTGTATTTGTCATTTTTGCAGATAGAAGGACATAGGTAATGTTGATGATAGAAAAATAATCACAAAAATGACCAGGAGTGCTCCACATGCCTTAATTAGCAACAAAACAAATTGTTTTGACTTTGTAAATTTATACTCACTAACATAGGCTCCAATGGGGATGCTATCCTCCCTATGAGGTAGCAAATAAACTGAAGACCAATGCCTAATCCATTGGGCTGATCCCAAGCCACATCTAAAACTTGCTCTGAAAAAAAAAAAAAAAACTGAAATGCAACCTTTTGTACAAACTAGAAACTGAAACTGATCATAACTGCTCAAGATGGAAACTAATTTGCTAAAATCCAAACTGAAACAAATGTTTTTCTAGCAAGCTTATTGAACAAGCTATCCTACTCTAAGCTTTTGAATATTGTTGGTTAATCAAGTGAAATCAAAGGCCCAGTGCAACCATGCAAGCACTTTGTCCATTGTTTGAGCTTCTTGCATGTTATTATCTATGAATAAACATAAAAATTCTCTTGATGGAAACTCATTTTGACACTTGCAAACAAAAACAATTTTCAAAAAAATTGACAAATTAAGCACACTCACTAACTCCAGACATGCTGCAAAAGGATCATCAAAATAATGCAAATTTATGCCTTGTTCATCCAAAATATTGTGACTCTTCTCGAGGCAGTTTATATGCCATGAATCCACCCATTCATTTGTATATTTTCTTTCATGCAATTCCAACTGATGGTTATCATAGAAAGGATGAAATTCTGCATAAGACTGCTGCAATAAAACCCTTGATGGCAAGAAGGAGATGACTTATTTGGACACTAGCTCGTCGTCATCTTCATTTTTAGACTTACAACCGATCAAAGGTTGAAAACTTTGACTGCAGAAATCCTCCAAATAACATGCTACAGGGTCGTGAAAAACAAGAGAAGGTTGTTGTAGCATAATAGAGATGTCAATTTGTTCCAGTGAACCATTATGATTTGGCATCAGTTCACACTCCTTTCCTTCATTAATGATTTTTAAATTCTCCTTCAGGAACTTAAATGAAACAAAACACAATGGGAAAAAATGATCCTAAGTTGACTCACTATTGTCTTAATGTTTCATATCATAACTATAATATGCAGGTTGATTGCTATCATTAGTTTGTTGAGACTGAACATTTTCTGATTGAGACCATGTGGCTTGCTGTTCAAGCAAATCAACATCATTATCATCATTGTATTCATCATATTTAGGTACACCAAAAATATCTGTAATTTCATCAACAAGGAACAATGGGACAACATCTTTCTTTTCAACAAGTTGCTCTGCACTTTCTGCAAAAACACCAGCATTGAAAACTTTGAGAAAATTCATGGCGTAATCAGCTCTCTTCTCAAGGTGAAAACGATAAAAATTCAAATCAACAACAAAATAATTTGAGACAACAGCTTGTTCCTCAACATGATGATCTGCTAACTCACTCTCATGACATTCCACAAGTGAATACATAAAACAATCAACTTCCTCCTTATCATGAAATAGATCAAGAGCTAAATTAACACTTTCTTGTTCATGCCTAGTTTTATGTTCATACACTTCACCATCTTTTTATGAATTTGAAACTTCATCCAAAATCTGATTTTGTAGCTTCATACATGCTTGAATATTGTCTTCAACCTCCTGAGCATCATTGAGCATTTGTTGTAAGGTTACAAACCTCCTCTTCATCAAAAGAAAATATAAGTCTGGATGGAAGGATGTTGCATAACACAACCTAGAAACATCTTTTGAGGGTTAGATCTCTTCAGGCATTTTATAATAAAAATTGTAAAATCTTTTGCTAAACATAGAGATTGTTTCATTGCTCTGTCTCTTCATGGCATGGAAATTTGCAAGATGTTGATCCCAGGACTTTATTTCACCCCAAAACTTCATAAATACATCTTTCAATTCCTCCCATGAGTTGATGGATTCAGGATGTAAGTGTCTAAACCACTCTTTGGCATCCCCTTGCAATGATTGATAAAATGTTCTCATACAAACATCATCATGTTAAATCTCAAAAAGATCCATGAAATGCTCAAAACCTTGGATGTGCTTTTCAACCAAAAGCTTCTCAAGTTCTCCATCAAACTTAGGAAGGTACTTGTAATAATTTGTTGGAAAATCATGAAGGATAGAAGGAAATTTGAGAGGCCTATATCTGTCAAGGATCTTGGAGGGTATGAGATTTGGTACAAAAGCTATAATATCAACCTTGATTGGCTCATCAGATTGAATATGGTCATCACATGACTTAAATGGGGGACTTTCATCAATATCAGTGATGTAAGAAGGAGATGTATTTACAACTTTACAAGAAGGATATACGAGTGCAGATTTGTGGTCCTCATTTGATTGCAACAGGTAAAGAAACAATCTTTTAACATGTTCAGAAAAGGACAAGAGGTAACTGATGAAAATGAATAAGACATCTTGGAAAAAATTTGTACTTTGATACCTGGATCTTTGTCCCTTCATGTTGTTTTCAACGAGGTTCGTCCTCTAGTGGAGTTTTTGAATTTGCTTGAAGCATTAATTAGAGTCACTAGGTGAATGGTACACAACCACCTTGTGCCTCATATTTGTTCACCATCAAAAATCAGATATGGATCTATGTTGTTCTCCCAGGGAATATTTCACCTTCGTTCCACGACAACGACACCAAAATGTTATCACTTTGTAATTTTCCTTGGTTGTGGAAGGAAAACCTAGAGGTAACCACAAACCAACTTGTAGATTGGAAGCTAGCCCTTCCAACCCAGAGAGGGATCTCTGTATGAACTCAATCAATTAAAGATTGATTATTTTGGCCTCAATGGCTAGGTCTTGATGAATGAAGGATTTCAAAATGTGACAGAGCATAGTGAGGTTTCCATTGGGCATGGAGTCAGGATCTGAGATCAAAGATATGTTAGATACTTGGCCAATAGAACAGAGGTTGATCAACGGAAAGATAGAAAACACTTAGAAAATTTAAATATCGTTGTATATGTGGGATGAATATATAAAACATTCAAAATACAATAGAGCATTAGTCTAAGATGAATTCTAAGGTAGTTTTTAGAGGAAGAAAAAGGTGGAATATCTGAACACGTAAAACAGAGCATTAAACTATAAATGAAGTCCACAACACCTAATCTTGTTCAAATATTAGAAGATATAACATTTAAATGAATTCACAGAGAAAGGAGCACATATACCATGAGAGGAAACACATAAGGAAACATCTTCACATGAATCTTTGAGGCCAAAGCTCTGGTATTTCTGATCCAGGCAAAATTTTATTAATCTTAGAAAAAGATTACAACATGCAGTCACAAAGATATTTCTCACACCACTCGAACCCTTTTCTCATCCTTTTCCTTCATAATATATGAAGTTACATTACATTCTAACTCAATCAGGTAGAAATAGTTAGGGTTTCACATTCAAGAAGGAGTTACAAACTAGCTCCTACTTTTTAGGGTTTAATTTTTAACTAATTAAATTAAGCGGAAATCTGTAAAACTAGGTTGTAAATATCCCTTTGAATCTCCCAAACCATGACACCTGTGCAAAAACGAAGAGAGGTTTTTGTAGATGAACTCGTTCTTGATATAAACCTCTTTCAGTTTGTTTATATCAATCACCATATACTTAGAATATGTGCTTGAAGTTGACTGCAAAAACAATCAACCACAGTAAATTTTGCAGCAACCAGGAGATTTCGCAGCAAATGGTGATTGTGCCTTTTCTCCGAAATGGAGAACTGAGTTGGGATCATTTTTTGTCATAAAAATAATGACACTATGATGCCTCTCCACAAAAAATTTGGGAAAAACCCAGTTTGTCTTTTTAAAGTTATGATGAAAATGAAATTTCACAACAACTAGGAAACTTGTTGTGAAATCTCTGTTTCAACGGTTTCCTTTGTGAACTCTCTCTCTCTGTAAATATGTGATAGTGTCTGTCATTTTTGCATCTAGAAGGCCATAGGTAATTTCGAGGATATAAAAATAATCACAAAAATGACCAGGAATTCTCCACATGCCTCAATTAGCAATAAAACAAACTGTTTTGACTTTGTAAATTTATACTCACTACCACCTCAAACATGGGATTAACAACATATGCCATATTTAAAAGGTCAGATCCCATTGTGTAGAGTCATAGGTTGAGATCTCCTTTCCTTGAAAGTTGTTTCCCTCTCTAATCATGAATACAAGTAACAAGACATTTTGTTCAAGAGGAAAATGGTTTTGCCCCTTGGTGGAGTCAAATAGGTGAGCAACAAGGTCTTCGACCAACTCATCCTCATCACAGTGTTGTATATGAAATGGTAATTCTAGGGAACAACACTTGTCCTCAACAACAACACCATTTGTTTTTCTCCCTTTTTTCTCCCAAAATTGTTGCTTGATATATAAAGTCCCAAAAACCATTTGGAACAAGCATGGACCAACTTAGAAATGTTTCTTGTTGCTGCCTCAACAACATTTTTCTCAATTTAAAGTGGGTTCCTTTAGAGCTCAAGGGAGGTATCCATATTCGGTGTCTATAACCTTAATTAAATACAAAATTACAACATAAGTGACCAGAGAACAATAAATAAATTAACAGAGTTATAACAATTAATATTTAGTGTTAGATTCATTATGATTGGTTCCATTCTAGTTGTGTTAAGAGGTTTTAAGTTTGTGAACATGGATTTGAAAATGAATGATGAAAAATCTTAACATGGCACTATGAATTAGTGAATGAGTCATTTTAAGAAATCAACCAAATTATGAATAAATGTTGGATGGGAACATTCTAGTCATGAATGAGGCCACATATCATAAATATCATAAAGATTCAATACAAAAGATAAGTAAATTACCAAATAAATATCCTTTACTGATCAAATTTTTTTTCTAAATTGAAATAACTTTTAATAACATTTTAATTCTTTACATCTTATTAGTCCCTGCCGTAGGCGTAGAGGGACTCTAGTGATCAATAAATCGTTGACTTCATATTAGTCTGTCCTTTGACCACAAATATTTCCATATTATCTATTGTTGGAACTAGGGAACTGAAAACATCGATTTTTATATTAAAAAAAGTACCATCTTTGTCATGATCTTATTGGAGAAGGGATTGGAGGTCTTATTGTTGGCTTCGCTATTCCCAATGTTATATATGTTGGCATATCCAAAGTATTTGATCATATATGGTCTTTTTGAATCATATATTTTGTTATGCATCCGTCGAAGGTGGATTAATGCTAGCATTAATT
>ML787811.1:209482-219500 GCA_009831015.1 Picea engelmannii | reverse complement strand
TAATATAACAAGCTATGCCTCCTATCCCTCTACGGTGGGATTTTTTGTTCCATGCCGACCACAAGACAAATACTTCCATGTTAGGGACCTTAGACTCCTCATGCTCCCAAGTTTCAGCTAGACAGATAATATCAATACCACTCGGGATCCAACTTATCATAGGACCTTTGCATCATGGAAATCCACGACAATTCCAAAAAAGGATCCCAAGTGTCCCAAATTCCTATTTATTATAATCCTTCTGGTCTTTATCCCTAACAATAGATTTTCGATTTCTAATTAATTCCCATTTTCCTTCTTTCCTGGCTTCTTTTACCTTTTGAACTTCCATCCTTAATTCAACCTGGTCTTCGGGAATGAGGTCTTCATTTATAAATATTCCCAACCCTTTTAAGCTCAGAGATTTACTAAGTATGCTATATTTATGGTCATTACAACTTATTTTGACATGGATCAACCTATCTTTGTGATCAATTATTTTTCCTAGCCTCTTTGCTTCTATGAGGTAAGTTGTATCAATTTGTGATTTATTTTTTAATTCTTCTTTTACTATTGCTAGCGTATCCTCCTCTTGTTGTTCTTTTATACCAAAAATTATGAGGTTCAAGGCTCTTTTGTTACACTCATGGTCCAATTCGATTAGCTTAGAGATTAGTAAGTTACATTACACAAATGTAAATTTATACTTTAATTTATACATTAATAATAAACCATTAATTTATATACATTAAAATATTAATATAAGATATTAATGTATTACATTAATACATTAAAATTATATATTAGAGTAAAGTAATAATTAATAAACACATTAATGGTCATCCCCAAGACAGGTTGGTTGTGAACTAGAAACAACCACTGTCCATTAACTCAATTGGGTTGGAAAGGTGAAAAATGGTGCCCATTTGCCTATATCAACTACTTTTATAAAGTGTTTGTATTTTAAATTTTTAATTGTGTTTCTGGAAACTTTAATATATAGATGTTTTATTAATGTATTTATTAATATTATTTTTAATGTATGGATGCTTTATTAATCTATTAAATTAATAATATTTTAATACTTTATTAAATTTTTTCATAATTTATAAATGTATTTAGAATCTTTGAAAAAACTGCCGCTCTGAGCCGAGGGTTTAGGGTTCTTCAACCGCTCTGAGCCGCGCTGCCACAATGCCTGCCCCGTTGGGGCTCATGTCTCGTAGGGAGCGGGGGCCGAATGGCACCTCCTACAACCAAGCCACGACGAATGGAAACTCTGCAGAAGGTACGAAACGACCGACCTTTGAACCCCCACCAGATTTGCGCTCGAAACTTCTGGCGGAAGGAACCTTCAAGGATAGGGAGATGGACATCGATCTAGAGAATGTGGCTATCCCAACTACTGCATCAACTCCATGTATTCCAGGCAAATTTATCCCACAAGCGCCACAGGCCCCAAAATACATTATCATCTCACCACGCATAGAAGAGCAAAAGCAATATATGAGAGACTATGCCCTGGTGAGAAAATTCCTAGGGCTCTGGCCTTCTGAGCGCGATCTGGTCAAATGGATACAATACTGGTGGAAGCCAAAAGGACACTATGATCTACAAATGGGTTCCAAGGGGTTCTTCACAATCATATTCCACAACCTCGAGGATCGCAATCGCATCTTTGATGGGGGGTCGTACTTCTACAACTCGGCAGGACTCTTCTTAAGATTCTGGTCCGAGAAGTTCAGCCCTAAAAAGGAGGACTTTGCCCATGCACCTGTATGGATCAGACTGTACTCTCTCCCCCAGGAATTCTGGCTGGAGGAGGTCTTGGCCGACATAGGTAGCACCATAGGCATATATGTTAAGTCTTCCGAAGCCACCAAGCAGAGGCGCTACACCTCTTATGCGCGCATCTGTGTGTACCTGAACATAGCCAAGCCGCTCTTGGGATCCATCATACTAGAATATCATGACGAGGACTAGACCCAAACCATTGACTACGAACACATTTCGTTTTGATGCAGGAAGTGCCACGAACACGGTCATCTTTTCAGAGAATGCCCTCTCAATACTGCTCACAAAGAAGGGAACCCAGAAAGCGGCAAAGATAAGGATGAATTTGCACAACCAACAGGGAAAAGAAGGTAAGGAGGAAGAAAGAAACCAACCCAATTAAGTAAGTATCCCTCAACTAGTAATAAATTTGCAATTCTACATGATCAACCAAAGAATCCCACAACCCTTATACACCCCAATGAACCACACTTGGATAATTGCCCCCAATATACAAGCCAAGGGGATGAACGGCCCCCACAGGGTAAGGAGTCAGATCTCCCCCCCCTAGACGCGGCTCAGGACCCGCAAGACTTTCTGGAGACAGAGGACGAGGATGCAAAAATGGAGCTGGAGGAGCAAGAACTAGCCGGGGTGGATCTGGAGCACCTCGAGCACGCCTACAACCATTAGAAACTTTACACCATACCCAGGGATCAATTACAGAAGGTGCACAAGGTATTTCTCAACTCCTCAGCTGGATCCTTAGCTCGATCTAGCAAAGGTCTGGGAATACAGGGCAGTCAGTCAAAAAACCCAAGTAAAACTCAGAAAGACGAAAAGAAAAGAGGGAGGAAATCTACCAATAAGCTTATACAAGAAATAGGCCACTTCATGGTAAACTCAAGGAAAATCCACCTAATCTCGGACAACTTCCCTCCTCTCCCCACCCCCCCGTCATCATGAAGATTATCTCATGGAATATCAGAGGCCTCAATGGACGTAGCAAGCAAAAAATGCTACGAGATCTGATCTTTGCGGAAAAACCTGACATAGTACTATTGCAGGAAACAAAATGCACTTCCGAAGACATCGACAGGCTACTTCCCTACTGTTGGAAGCAAGGGGAAGTGGCTTCAACTGCAGCCACAGGCACAGCTGTAGGATTGACTATCCTCTGGAACACCAACTCAGTGCTGTTGGAAAATT
Source organism: Picea engelmannii (assembly GCA_009831015.1). Lineage (NCBI taxonomy): Eukaryota > Viridiplantae > Streptophyta > Pinopsida > Pinales > Pinaceae > Picea > Picea engelmannii. The sequence goes on along the minus strand of ML787811.1, from coordinate 216,539 downwards.
TTCTCACCACCAAGTGGTCCATTACTACAGATTATAGGCTTATTGGCTCTAACAAGCCGGGACACTTGACCAATGTCTACGGCCCGGCCAGCCCAAGGGATAAGCAGGCCTTCCTCAGGAACCTGGATTACCTATCCAGTCTAACTCAACATAACAGATGGATTGTTGGTGGAGATTTCAATATCATCTGCAGCCTGGAGGAAAAAAAAGGGGGATCAAGACGACTGGATCGGGACTCCAATGACTTCAACAACCTCATAGACAACCTCCACCTTATTGACCTGGAAGCCATCAATGGCATTCACACTTGGACAAATAGAAGAATCGGAGTACACCAAATCGCTTGCAAACTAGATTGATTCCTCATCTCCGACTCCCTTATGATGGAAGGAACATCTCTGGAAGCCACTATCTTGAATTTCCCTCGCTCGGATCACTGGCCTATACAGCTATGGGTGGATGTGCCAGCCACACTTGGAAAGAAACCCTTCAGGTTTGAACAGTTATGGCTCGACCATCCCGATTTCCAAGAAAAAATCCAGGACTGGTGGAGGGAGGCAGAGGTCTCTCACAGCTCCAAAATGTACAGATTTCAGCAAAAGTTAAAGAACCTCAAACAAATTCTCAAACTCTGGAATAAGCAAACCTTCGGAAATATCTTCGACTCCCAAAAGCAACTGTCAGAACAAATGAGCGAGATTCAAAACCAGATTAGGATGCAGGGGCTAATGAATGAGCTAAAATCCCAGGACGCAAAAGTAAATCAATAGCTAGAGGCCAGGAAAAGACAAGAAGAGATTTTATGGAAACAGAAATCGCGCATCCAATGGCTCAAGGAAGGGGAATGCAACACCAAATTATTTCACAGAACTGTCATCCACAGACGACATTCTAATAGAATCACGCATCTTACCTCCGCAAATGGGGAGCCCATTCATTCCCACGAAGACATGGAAACGACTCTGATCGACTATTACCAAGATCTCCTCACGGAACCACTCCCGGATAGATATGAGGCCATTAGCAGCATGTGCCCTCCCTCGTTACCCCGGAGCAAAAATCAGCCCTGCTTTGGCCCATCACAATCGAGGAAGTGGATCAAGCGCTTCAGGATACCCCCAAATGCAAGGCTCCTGGACCCGATGGCTTCACCAACGATTTTTTCCACCATTGCTGGCCGATGATCAGAGTAGAGGTTTGGGAAATTCTTGAAGACTCTAGAGCCACCGGACAAGTCCTCCAGGATCTTAATGTGACTTTCCTCACCCTGGTCCCCAAAGAAGGGCAGGCTCACCATCCTAAGCAGTTCAGGCCCATAGCTCTTTGCAATGTCATCTACAAACTCCTAACAAAAGTGATTGCCCGAAGACTCAAGCCAATCTTACTGACAATCATATCCCCAGAGAAATCAGGCTATGTTGAAGGCAGAAAAATCTTGGACAACGTCATCTTAGCCCATGAAGCGATCCACTCTCTGTAGAAGACCAAAACTCCAGGTATGCTCCTCAAACTAGACCTCTCTAAATCCTTTGATAAGATAAGCTAGGAATACATGCGGGCAATGCTCCTAGATTTTGGCTTTGATCAGCTTTGGGTGACTTGGATTCTGAATCTAACCTCCTTAGAATTTTTCTCCATTCTTATCAATGGTGTTCCCTCTCGACCCTTCTCCCCCTCAAGAGGAATTAGACAAGGAGATCCTCTCTCCCCTTTCCTCTTCATCATTATGGACAAAGGTCTTAGTCGTTCCATCCATGCAGTTGTTGCAAACAACTTACTGACAGACCTTCCTTTGCATGGCATCTCCCCTCCTATCTCGCATAGTCAATTTGTGGACGACACGCTTTTGATGGGCACCCCAAATGTCCGCGAAGCCAACTCTATCCTCGCGATCCTCCAAACCTTTTCTGATGCCTCATGTATGGACTGCAATAGGGATAAATCCCAAATCTTCTTCTTCAACACGCCCCCTCCGATTCAACGCCATGTCTCTGATATCCTAGGTTTCAACAGAAGCTCCCTTCTGTCCAAATACCTTGGCATTCCCCTGATTGACAATGCCCTCAGGAACTCCACTTGGGAACATCTACTTTCCTCCTTTACCAAGTGGCTTTCCTCCTGGACCTTTAGAGTCTTAAACCTTCCCAATCGTCTTATTCTTCTCCGACCTGTTCTTCAGGCCCTTCCTGTCTACACCTTCTCAGTGTTGGCTGCCCCAAAGTTCGTCCTCACAACCATTAAAAGCTTACAAAGAAACTTCATCTGGCAAGGCCTCAACTCATGGAAGAAAATAACGTTGGTCAGCTAGGAAAAACTCTGTCGACCCAAAGAACAAGGCGGCCTGGGATTACGGGAACCCTTTATTATGAACAAAGTTCTAAGCGCCAAAATTTGGTGGCGGTGGCTAAAAAACCCCAAGGATCTCTGGGCAAGACTTTGGAGGAAGAAATATGCACCAAATGTGGTCGAAAAGAACCTAATTCAATGGAATGGGGACAACCCAGGCTCCTTAATCTGGACAACGGCTAAGCAGAACAGACAGCTTGTGACTCGGCATGCTTTTTGGGAAATCAGAAATGGGGAAACAACTCTTTTCTGGAAAGATTCCTGGTAGCAGTGGCCAATTTTGGACAATGAGGATTGGGCTAGGGACATCAGCACCCAAGATACTCTTGCGGGTTTGACAAGAGTAGCTGACTACTAGCAGGACAATTCCCCAGAAGACACCTAGCGATGCTGGCACCTTAACAGGGAACGCATAAATCTGGAAGCGCATGTGGATCTGGTACCCTGGCAAGAGGAACTGGCCAAACGGAGAATCCCCAAACTCGCAGGAGAGAATATCCTCCGTTGGGGGTACGAGCCACGGGGCACCTATAGCACACAGGAAGCCTATCATATCAAAACTCAAGTAGACCCCCTTCCTACAAGGAAAGTTTGGCACAAAATCTGGAATCTTAAACACTGGCCAAAAGTCACCCTCTTTCTCTGGCTTGTCTCCCACTCAAGCATTCTAACCTGGGATAACCTCTCAAAAAGGGGTTTTGTTGGGCATTCTATTTTCATGCTTTGTGGAGAGGCAGACAAAACCATGAATCATCTCCTCAATTCTTGCCCTTACACTGCTCAAATTTGGGATCAAGTGGCGCTTATCATGCACACCTCGGATTGCAATAGAGATAGTATCATCGACACCATTATGGATTGGAGGGACCAGGCTTTCCATTCTCCCCTCCTAAATCATATTTGGCAATTACTTCCAGTATTCATTCTTTGGCAAACTTGGAAAGAAAGGAATATGAGGCTTTTCAGAAATGTCTCCCTCCCGTGGCAACACTGCTGGAATCAATGCCGCTACAATATCCTAGAAACTCTCAACCTTCAGCTGTGGACTGAAAAAGACTTGATCAAAAATCCCTCTGAACTTCTAATCCTTCAGTACTGGAATCCTCTTCCTTCTCATCACCCTCCTCCCCCCTCTTCTCCTCNCAGTAGCCCCTCCTTTTGGTCTCCCCCTCCAGTCGATTTCATCAAGCTCAATTTTGACAGAGCCTCTAAAGGCAATCCAGGCGCAGCGGGCTATGGAGTAGTCTTTCTCAACCATCATGGGCACATCATTCTCATAAGTGCAGGCTCCCTTGGTCATTCCACGAACAATGCAGCGGAACTTTGGGGGCTCATTAGAGGACTGCAATTAGCCATTGAAAACAATTTCACCAAGCTAATTGTCGAGGGAGATTCTCAAATCATCATCAATCTGCTCCGTAGAATTTTAAATGGAGCGAACCCGGACAGAATGTTGCCTAGTTGGAGACTCTCACACGGGCTACAGATTATCACAGATTTGTTGCAACCAAATCAGGCTGTCATACCTGCTCATATTAGGAGGAAGGCGAATCAAGTTGCGGATGAGCTAGCTAATATAGGGACCAATTGGAATGGACCGGAAATCCTTTGCAAAACGACCTTGGAACCTAATCACCCTATTCTCCAGCAATGTGTTTGCAAAGCTGGAGCAGTGGACATACCCCCGGATGGAGTGCTAGTGCAGACCACCTGGCGCGAGGAGGAGGAACGGATCGACCAACGAGGCACGGGGCCATGTGACGAGCTCATGCCATCGCCCGCCACCCCGATCCTGCATTAACTCGCCATTACGACGTTGCAGTGGCTTAACTTTGCAACTTATGTCTCCTTTTATGATTCATTCCATGGCCTGGTTGCTTGTGTTTTCCTCTCGCCTTTGCTCACGACGCGATTGGCTCTCCCCTCCGCTGCCTTGGCCTGATCCAAACCGGACTTTCATGATAATTGTAGCCCCTGTTCATCTCCAGGCACTCTACCTCTGCTTGTTGCACTTGGTTTTCTCTGGCTTTCATGCGATGAACCTCATGGCGCGCCAAAGGGGGCGGGCGCAAAGAGGCTCTCCATGGAATCCTCGCCGACCTTCTGTCTCGCCTCCTGAGTCGCCTTCCACTTGCTCCTCCCCGTCCCTCCAGCCCGAGCCAACTCCTCCTGTCTCCCCCGCCCCGCCTGTCTCCCAGTTTGACTGCTTATCTATCATCTCCAGATCGCCGGGTTTCTCCTCGCGACACCTTCTTGTCCCCCCAATTCCTAGAACAGTCGAGTCCCCCCATGCACCAGTTATTGACTCCTCAAGGAAGCCCATGGGGGTGCCACCTCCTTTTCGCAAGCCTCGAAACAACGAGAACCAGTCTTCTGACTCTTTCTTTGACACACAACTGAGAGAAAGTCTCGCTATTCTCTTCGGTCTGGTCTTCAAACTCCGTCAGGGGGTGGAGGACCTCCAATTCCGTTTGCAGACCACGGATGGAAAGGTCGCGGTCCTTCTTCAAATCCTTTCCTCCCTACAAGAGGCTTTCCCCTCGGACCCGGTAGGTGCGGCCTCAACAGCAGAACCCTGTGCAGCGACCAGTGAAGAAAACAACCAGACGCAGCGCTCCGCAGGGAATGGGATGGAGCAAGCCAAGCATGAGGACATGGCCGTGGAGGTGGACACAGGACAACGCACGCTGCAGGACACCTCGCCAGATGCCGACAGAGATGAGAGCAACGTGGAAGCTGCAATGCAGTGGGCAAGTCAAGTGACATACGTCGAAGAGGAACCTTGGTCCGAGGCCGTTCATGCCACCTGGCCAGGTTATTTGCCAAATGTTTAAGGCCATAGGGGTCCTTCAAGGTTCAATAGTTTCTCTTTGTTTAGCTGTTGTCTAGACAGTTTGAGACTGATATATTAGACTGTTAAACTACCTATGCTTGACTCACTTGCTGGCTGGACTAGTTTCCCCTCTATTGGGGCAGTCCAGTAACTACAGTACGGCTAATTTCTGTATTTTTTACCTCTACTTTGGTTTTTGAAGGCCTTTTATATATAAAACTTCTTACTTACAATTTTTATTTTATTTTTATAAATGTATTTATTATTTAACTAATTCTTTAATGATTAATGTAATAATGTATTATTATTATTATTAATATATTTCTTCATTAATATAATAATGACTAATTCTTTAATGATTAATGTAATAATGTATTATTATTATTAATAATATATTTCTCCATTAATATAATAATGTAGTAGATTAATATAATAAATTAATAATGTAGTAGTTTAATGCTTGTTTTTATACAATAATGGTTTTTTATTTTGTTAGTTTACTAATGTTTTAATTTATTTATATTTTAACTATGTTTTAATGTATAATGTAGTAATTTATAAATTAATTAATACAACATATTAATAAGGTATTTATTAATCAATATGTTATATTTATACATTACATTTATACATTAATGATTAATGTATTGATAATTACTTTATAAAATGTATTTATCATTACTTTATACATAATATTAACATAATAAAGTATTTTTCTATTACCATTAATACTTTAATGTAATAATATATATTTCTATTATTATATTAATTAATTGATCATTTATATATTTATTAATTGATATTTACTTATTTAGTACATCTATATATAATATATAATATTATATCATGATCAATGTATTTATATATTATTAATGTATTATTACTTTATTAATATATTACTTTATTATTAATGTAAATATATATTTATATTTAGTAATATTTTATATTATTACTTTGTTTTTTTAATGTTTAGTTTTACTTTATTATTATCACATGGTTATTTTATTATTATTATTATTTAGTTTATTATTTTGTTATGTATTATTTTATTTTTCATTAATTAATTTATACTTTATAATAATTATTAATTAATATTTTATTTATTATTAAAATCAAGTAATAATTAAAAAATAATTTATTATTAATTAATTAGTTATAATTAATTAATTATTAACAATTAAATAATTAATTATTATAATTTAATAAATTATTAATAATTAGTTAAAAAATTAAAGATAATTAATTATTAATTATTATTTTTATTTATTTATTACATTTAAAATGTACTAATTTATTAAGAGTTTTTTCAGGGATGCCGACTGTGAAGTAACAACAACCACTTTTATGTAAAAGTGGTTGATATACGTTGATCGACACCATTAATTTAAAAAGGTGGAAAATGACGTCGATCGTCGTATATCAACCACTTTTACATAAAAGTGGTTGTTACTAGTTACTAATCTATTAACACAAAACATAGTATTTTTTTATATTTAATCATAAAAATAAAATATTAAAACATATCAATTATTTTTTTATATTTATTTTCTTAAAATTATATATATTAAATTTATTATATTAACTCTATCATTACTAATCTATTAACACAAAACATAGTATTTTTTATATTTAATAATTAAATAAAATATTAAAAAAACAAATGTAAGTATACAAATATTTCATAACAATAAAATAATATTAATTAAAATAAACATTGATGATGGTGATTAACGTTCACTAAGACCTAATTGGTCTATCGGACCTTAAGAGGGTAAGTGATTACTTGTGATTCTTTAGAATTTTGTTTCTGTGCTCGAAAAGAATTAAGAGAAGCTTTCCAAGATCACCATACTTTTGTTGAGTTAAGAGGTTAGGAAG
>ML787811.1:189142-201175 GCA_009831015.1 Picea engelmannii | reverse complement strand
GTAGTTTGCTTTATTTCAATAAAACCAGCTCGATGATCAATGTTGGACCATGTCTTGGATGCTTAAAAGGTTGGTTGTCTAACCCCTTGGTGATATAAACATGTGAAAGCTTGGGAAAACCCACGATATGCACTTATCCTAAGATCTCTGGGCGCATATGCTTTCGCGCTCGCATTTATGCACCGCTCATGTATCAACGAATCAGATGTTCACGCCCAGATCTACTATGGACAAGTCTTTCCGGACCCCCCTGACCATTCTACCTTTAACGGTAGGGGGGGGGGGGGTACGGAATCGGAGNCAGCGCCTAGATCTACGGTCTATATTGGATTATGGACCCCCCCGTCTGTTCTGCCTTTAATGGAGGGGGGGGGGTCCGGAATGTGTGTTAAAGCTCACGCACAGATCTGAGGTCAAAAGGAAAGCACGCAGATCAATGGCTCAAGGTATTTTTCAGACCCCCTCGACTGATCTACCTTTAATGGTGGGGGGGGGTCCGGAAATGAATTTTACTCTGGAGGGCCCCCTATCTATATGTGGCATGAATCTATTGGTCTTGAATCCCACCACCTATTACTGTCTGAAATACCTCGTCACCTCGTGATGTCATTATCCACCTTTTTCATAAGAGTCACATCCCGTAATTCCGTCAATCCTTCTCTCTCGTTCACCCGTGGCAAGTCCCTTCACCATGGTCTTTTCCCTCAATCGATAACTGCCACGTCACTCATCCATATGCTTAAGTCATTGTCACCTACCATCTCACGTTCTAAATGACCCATTGGCCATTTATTACTGGCTAACTTATCCGTTAACCAACTGACCTGTCTCCCGTGCCCAACGGATACCCGTTTACTCAAAACTACCCTCACCCTTCATTCCTTCACCATTTACCCACTCATCGCACCAGAGAATTTACCCCGTTTTCCTCTCCGTTACAATCAGTCGCCCACATCTATAGTCGTCCTCGCTAACTTTTGTTTTATTTGCAGGTATTGTTACAGTAATGGTGCCAAAGTCAAAACGAACAGAAGGTGAGGAGAATCCATTTCTCCCACCTCCTGTTGACCTCGACAAGATTCCTCTGGCCGACAAAGACTACTTAATCGCAGACACAAAATGCGATTTCGACTTCGTAGACCTACATTCATGGCTTAAAGAAGTCTTCCTGGACTAGAGTGATGAAATTGGACTTTGGGAGTCCAACCTACCCTTGTATCTTTTCCCCTAGATTCACCACTTCCCAGAATTCGCCCTCAAGTGCCAAGCCCACTATATCCCCGAGCAAAGAGCCATTTTTTCCTCGTCCAGGGAAATTCTTTTCCTCATCACACCAGAAACCATCGACCAAATGATGCAAATATCCCGAGCCGACTCTGCCTCACCTTTAACCTCGAGATCATCAAAGAGCTATACCAGAAGCTGTCGTTTCCTAAAAGAGCTCAGATTTTTGAGCTTTTTCTTTTAAAATCCACTCAACTCCCCACTATTCTCAATAAAAGGAAACCAAGTTATCATGTCGCTATGCGTCTTGCTTGGTTATTTTTCAGATCAATGGGTAGATGAACCCATTTTGGGATTTCTGTCTATTTTCTCCATCGATGAGAAACCCACTACATAGTTCGACTTTAGCACGTTCCTAGCGGACAACATTCATGAGCAATTCATAAATTTTGCCACAGAAGGCATGTTTCGGTATTCTTCAATACTGGCATACCTGTTCATTTTCTTCCAAGCGGACAAATTTGTTTTTTCTATGCAGAAGATGGACGAAGATGGTAGACCCCAGGCAGTAATAGCATGGACTTCTCTGCTCAGACATAACTCCACGGTATTCAGTTTCAAGCAGTTCATCAAGCAGTTCTACCACCCAGTGGTAAGTTTTCTCAGCGGCAGACACGAACCCAGAATTAATGACGAAGTTCATAGGATCCTACATCTCTCTGACCATACAAAGACTGGTGATTGGTACTTGTACCAAAATCACATTGAGATCAGAGTCTATGGGTGTGATTTGGCCCCATATAAACTACCCAAGTACTTACCTGTCATAATTTTTTCCCTGGAATACATAAGGCAGATGATAAACTCGGACGATATACATTTTGTGTCTTTGAAGAAGGAGCAATAGCTCAGAATCAAAGGGAAGATTGGGTCTTTCATCTGCAACAGTCGAGGTGCTAGGGAGGAAGAAGAAAAACTGCTAAAGGAAATGAAATTCTTTGTTAGTTTCACATGGCACTATGATCCGTGCGGGATAATTTCCGAGATGAGGACAAAAAATAAGAATATCTCGTATGTTCACATATTTAGGCCTGAGGTAGAAATTTTTTCCAACCAGATAGAATGGGAGACAAATACTTTGGTTGAGACAGAACAACAGGACCTCCCGGTCACTATATCATAGATGACCACACCACAGGCTCCAAAGGAGAAAAGGCCTAGGAAGGATCTGTCACCTTCTGTCACTGAAGTATCAGATGAAGAATTTCGACTACATACCAAGAGGCCAAAAGCCAGTCCAGCTCATGACCCGGCTGGAGAAAAGGCAATTCCATCCACTACAATGACGGAGGTTGATCGGTCACTCCTCAGTACAAGCAACAAGCAGATCATAACCTCAGTATTACCAAAGAAGCCTATAGATACTCCACCAATCAACCAGCCAGGCAAGACAGGACCAAAGATGAGTATCTTTGAGAAATACGATTTGATCAAGAAAAAGAATCAGACTCTAACTAGCAGCACATACACCCAGTTCTCGAAGAAGACGTCGACTGCACAACACAGGCTACTATCGGCATTCGACGCTGAGAAGGGAAGAATGCACATGGCATTTCTCCAAGCACAGGTGCCAGACCCAAAGGTAATCACCGATTACAAAAGGGAAACTTTTGAATTCCAGACTAAGGACGTGCATCCAGCTGATCAAATGGATCTGCATAGGCAAATTGGAGAAAAGGTTTTCTCCATGTTGGCACATGCTTCCACTATTGCCTCCAGGTTACAAGTGTCTCTGAATAACGTCCAGACGCAATTGAAGTTGGAGAAAATATCATCCTTTGCCAAGGATAACAGGATTAAGACGTTGGAGGAACTGGTCCTCAAGATCGGGTATGATCCCTCGAATGTGAAAGCAATCGAGGAGATGATCAAGAAGAAAAATGATGACATAACGTCTTTGAGGAAACAATTGAAGCTAACACCAACAATAGACTCACATGCAAAGGAAATAGTGGAGACAGAAGGAGAAAAATATGAGATGCTTAAGTTGATCATGGAGCAGAATGCACAATTGAAGGAAATGGAAGCTGAAATGGAGAAGCTAGTGAAAGAGAAAGAATATTCAAAACCCATGGAAGTCATTCCATTAAGTGCAGTTCCATTCTCAGGAGTGAACACAACGTCACTAGAAGAAATTCCATCAGTAAACCCATTGACATCTCTGGAAAAGACTGTTGAACTGGATAAGTCTATGGAAGAGATGAATCTGCAATAAACAGAGATTAGCAGGCTCAAAAAGGAGATTGAGAACCTCCAGGAACTCAAATATTCTTACAAAACCAACTACTCCAAGGAAAAACAAGTGTCAGACCAACTCAAACAAGAGTTACAACAACTTTGGAAGCAAACAGTGGCAGGAAAAACATTGGCCGAAGTCAAAGAAAGTGTCTAGACAGACATCACCAAGTCTATGAATGAAATATGACCAATTATATAGATTATGTTTGAGCAAAATGAATTGGTACAGAGAAATAAACAAGCCATCAAAAATATTAGATCAGAACTGGGAGAGATTCCAACAGTGGCTAATGAAATCATCAAATTCCTGAATTCTAAAACCAGAGAGGCGTTGGAAGAGCTGAGAATTGAGGATAGAACAGAGACCATCCTTGAGGTCAAGAGAGTCTTGACCAAGAGAGGAATGATGCTACAACTGGAAGAAAAGGTTCAGGCTATGGACCTAGGGGTACAAAGTTTTTTCAGCAAGATCGAGGCTCTACAGAAGAAAGGTTTTCCTGGTTTGAAGGTGATAAATGAAAAATTGATGACGCTCCCCGATTAGAAAAAGAGACTAGCTGATGTGGCTAAGGATAGTTTGAAATTTTCAGGAATTCAAGGTAGTATCACTGGCAAGGAATTCCTAGATGTGCTACAGTTGGACATCAACATACAGCATGAGATCCGATACATCTTCATCATCAAGCCTACTTTTTCCAAGTACACAGAGATGGATGAAGTCTACCGAAGGTTACTCAAAGTTAGCGTTCCCAGTCATCTTCTATGGGAAGAGATTTGCAACCTGATCGAGTAGTCGATGAGCTGTCCCAGCCCAGTCAGCTATCCATTCAGACGAGGTCATGCAAAGGCCTCACCAACGGTTCACCTAGAAAACAACATGAAGTTTCGAAACATCATCAAACAGTTTCCTAGATTTTTGTAATTTGTTAAGTTAGTTAAGCTAAAAATAGATTTACCACATCCTGTTCTTTAATGACAGGATCGTTTGTAATTTTGGGTTATAAATACTTCACTTTTCGAAGTATTGAGGGTTGATCTTTACGCCCTGCGAGTTATCAGACTGTAATATTTTTCAAGAGATCTTCCATTAATACAAAGAGACATTTTCACAGGATTCTTGCGTGTACTCATTAGTGATGTTTTCCTTTCTACGTTAAATGTTATTCTCGCTTAGTTATTGCACTATTTTATAAATCTAATATTTGAAAGTAACGAATGTTGCAGGATTTATCTTTGTATACCCTGTTTCTGACTTTAAAATATTTTAGTGTTTCATCTTCTGATTTTACGATAAAGAAATTCTTAACTGCTTCTTTGTTGTAATTGACATTCTCACCTTTTCTGCTATTCCTCATTTATGTTGCTAAAAGAATCCAACGATTACATTATCTCACCCTATGAAAGGTTTCTTTGTTTTCTGGTTAGATTTCATTTCATGATACAGACCCCATAGCCCAATGGATGTGTAAATCTCTCTCAGCCAACCCAACGAAAACGACAACAAACAAAACAAACATATTTATTTACCTAGCCTAATATTTTAAATTTGAAACATATCTAAGTCATACAGAGAGATCCCTCTCTGAAGCTGGTAGGGCTAGATCTCAGCTTCGAAGTGGTTGGATAAAGTTACCTCCCGTAGATTTATTCTTTTCCGACAACCTCTAGGAAATTTACAGAGTGTTAACATAGTGGCGACCATACTAGGGAACATAACTGAACAAATTTTAACCTCACATCTTCTTTTCCCTGGAAGAAAAGTTTGCTTCTGAAAAATTGCAAATCTGAGAAAGAAGTAATGTTTAGAGGTTGTTAAAAACTTGCACATATTATTTTCGGATTCGTAAAACTAAAAAGTATATATATAAAAATAAAAAAGAAATCTGGCTTCCAAAAGAGCTTATACTTGATCTCACCCAGACCTAGAACCTGCGATAGCAACTAACAATCCAAAACAGTTACTCAGGAAAAAGACCATTGCAGAAGGTTCAGTAAGTCATAATCCCCTTCAAAAGTCCCCTTCTCTTCCAGAGGAGCTTGTTTCCCTTCAGGATCTTGACTTTGACATCCTTTTCGAACAAAGCCTATTTAGAACGAAATCTGATAGCTTTGTGGCTGAAACCATTCTGGACCCAACTGTCTTGCAACCCGGGCTCCTGAAGTTATATCTCCCACTGCTAAACCTCAAACTACTCACTCTGTGCCAACTAGCCCCTCCTTGTCCTCGTCTTCTGTTACCACCCCACCTATCATCCAAGTTACTATCCCACCCCCTCCGCTTATCATGGCAGCCATATATGCTCCCTTGGTATTGGTTGCACCTCTTCATGCTATGCCCCAGGTTTATAAAACAAGATTTCCACAGTTCGATGGAACAGGACCCTTGAGCGCACAACAACATGTTGATAAAATGAATGATTATTTTGATCTGCAGGAAGTAGATGAGGCTGACGTTAAAATGAGATTGTTTGCGCAAATTTTGACGGGTGACGTTAAGAAATGGTATAAAGGTTTATGTGCTGCCTCAATGCTTGACCTTATCACATTCCAAAGAAGTTTTCTAGACAGATGGGAGGTAAATAAAAACCCTCTCCAAATCTTGTTAGAATACGAAAACATCAGAAGAAATCAAGGTGAGACAGTACAAGATTACTGCACTCGTTTCAATAACCTGTACAATGCAGTTCCAGCCGATATTAAACCTCCACAAGGTTTGGCATTAATAAAATTCCCTGATGGTTTTGACGCCGATATGTTGTATCAATTAAGGGAAAGAAACTCCACCACCCTGCAGGACATGCAGAAAAGTGCAATAAGTGTGGAGGCCAACCTGTTGGCAAAAAGGGCACAACAGAGGATAGAGAGGAGAGTCACAATCAAAGAGGAACCTTCCACATCAACTTTCGATTCAAAATTGGATTCCTTGGCCAGAGCAATGGAAAGAATGATGGAGAGACTTACTGTATCCGAAAGAAATCCTCCTAGAGAAAACCCACCAGCTCCTCAAATTCGGAATCCTAACTTCAGAAGAAACCCTCCTCAAATCAGGCAGAGAGATCCTAGGGATCAAAGGGAATAGAGAGGTCCTGATCAACAGATCAGACCGCCCCTACAAGAAAATTATGCTGATGAAGGAGAAGAAGTAATTGAAGAACTGGAGGATACTCACATAAACCTCATGGGCATTCACGATAATGAAGCTATTTTCCTTACCCAAGAAGAGCAAGAACTTTTTCTTCTCTCTCAAACAAAGGTAAGTAAAGAAGATGAAGACACTGAACAACATGAATTTGAAAATGCTATTTTGGAGGTACACTGGCAGTACAATCTGCGAAGTAAAAAGACAGACGTAAGTTCTTCAAAAAAGGTGACCGAAACAAAGAAGATAGTTGAAACCAAAAAATCCCCTGAGCCTTCTGCTGAGAAGAGCCCTGAGAAAGGTAATGCTGAAGTTCCAGCAAAAAGAAACCTTACTATTCTGATAAGATCATCGTAGACTGAGGTTTCATCAACTAACCCACCAAATACTTTTGGCTAGAAGAGTGCGGTGGACAAATCGGAATTGCTGAGCCAAAGTAGAGCACCTACACCTTTCAGCCTCGAAGGGGAATTAGCCAAAGTAAAAATTCCCATTCCCCTTTCCGAGTTGATGAGAAAAGATGCTTGCCGATCGCAGGTGATCAAAGCACTGAGCATTGAACCTGATATAGGCATAAAGGCCTTAACCATTGGATCAACGAATCATTCAGATACTGTAAACCTTACAGATGATAAACCTGAACTCCTATTCGGACCTGAAGTGGATGGTCAGACTGACAATGGTGCTGTCGCTCCTTTTTACATCATCCTTAATATACACGACCTGATTTTGCATAATGCTATGTTAGATTCGGGTGCTTCCCATAATCTGATGCCTAAAGAAGTGATGGAAAAACTGGGACTTGAGGTTACCAAACCTTATAAGGACTTTCACTCTTTTGACTCCAGTAAAGTTAGATGTATCGGTTTGATCAAGGATCTGTGTATCACCCTGGTTTAGATTCCCGCAAAAAGCATGGTCATGGATGTTGTGGTTGTGGACATTCCCCCTAAATATGGTATGTTGTTGTCTCGGTCTTGGGGGGCCAAGTTGAAAGGTACTTTGCAGTTGGATATGTCGTATGCCACTGTCCCAGTTTTTGGGCAACAAAGAAGACTATACAGAGAAACACTGATGAAATACATGGTTAGTAGCCAAGAAAAAACACATAACTATCCTCTGTACTCTGTACATTCTGACCTGGATTCCTTTATCCTATATAACGATGGTGATATGGGAGAACAAATTCACTCAACTAGAAGAAGATACATCTGGTCTGGACGAAGGCCAAGAAATCATCGAGGCAGAAAGAAAGAAAAATGTGATAACTGAAGAATTGCCAACGGATTTCTAGAGCATGGACTTTGATGGGGCCGTAAGCAAAGAAGGATCTGGAGCAGGAGTTTGGTTTCACAATCACAGATCCAGGTATTCGGAAAACCATTCTTACAAATTGAATTTTCAATGCACTAACAACATAGCTGAGTACGAAGCTTTGATGCTCAGTCTTAAACTATTGAAGAAGGTTGGTGCCAAACAAATCATGGTAAGGGGAGATTTCGAATTAATTATTAAACAAATTAAAGGTGAGTATGTAGCAAAACATCCCCGTCTTAGAGCTTATAGGAATGTTGTTCTGGACGCCCTTAAATGTTTCACTGAAGTTTATTTGCAGGTGATGCCTAGGGGACAAAATATTTTAGCTGATGGGTTAGCTATGTCAGTAGCCACATGCAAGATACCTTTTTGTTCCACTCGCCCATACACGGTGGAGGTGAAGTGTAGACCAACTGTTCCAGACAACATCAGATACTGGAAGGTATTTGGTAATGATGATCAAATTGAAGATTTTCTACAATGTAAAAATGATTTCGAGTGTACAAACATAGACTTAGAAAATGAAGATGAAAATGTAAAAATACCTGATTTTGGAAATGATAGTGTAAATAAGATAGATTCAGGAGAGTTAGGTGAGGATGAGATAGAAGCTGATGTTTTTCATTTAAAAAGTAATGTTTTACCTAGGGGTTTAGTTCCTTTAGAAGACCTATTTGATTTTAATGATGTAGCTAAAAAACCAAAAATTGAAGCCAGTGGTCAAGAAGTAGAAGATTGTAATATAGGGACAGAAGAGAAACCCAAGATGGTGAAACTTTCCAAATCATTACCCCTTGAGTAGAAACTCAAATACATTGAGCTTTTCAAGGAACATTCAGACGTATTTGCCTGGGGTTACGAGGACTTGAAAGCTTATGACACCAGCATCATACAACATAGGATTCCAATAAAAGAAGATCAAAAACCTTTCAGACAGAAACTTAGGAAAATCAATAACAAGCTACTTCCCCTGATAGAAAAAGAAATCAAAACAATGTACGATGCTAAAATAATAGTCCCGTTACGATTTTCCAAATGGGTTTCAAATTTGGTCCCAACACGAAAGAAATCCGGAGAAATCAGGCTTTGCATCAATTTTCGAAATGTGAATAAGGTCTCTCTGAAGGACAATTACTCATTGCCAAAAATGGACCACATATTACAAAGGGTAGTCGGATCCAGTCGAATCTCTTTACTGGATGGGTTCTCGGGTTATAATCAGGCCCTCGTTCACCCAGATGACCAAGAGAAAACCGCTTTCACAACACCATGGGGTACTTTCATGTATGTGAAAATTCCTTTTGGGTTGATGAACGCTTGGGCCACTTTCCAGAGAGTGATGGACATTGATTTTGTGGAAGAACTCGGCAAATTTATTGTCATATATCTGGACAACGTAACTGTGTTTTCCCAATCTGATGACGAGCACTTACGACATCTCAGACGAGTTTTTGAGAAATGCAGGAAATTTGGGATTTCTTTGAATCCTAAGAAGAGACTTTTTGGATTAGAGGAAGGTAAACTGCTAGGGCACATAATCTCTAAGGATGGAATTAAAATAGACCCCAGCAGAATCGAGGCCATTCAGAAATTAGAACACCCAAGAAATATCAAAGAGTTATAGTCTTTTATCGGAAAAATAAACTTTCTGCAAAGATTCATACTCAACCTGGCTGAGCTTCTCAGGAACATCACAAACATGTTAAAAAAGGACACAAAAATAAAATGGGACACCGAGTCCAGGCAGTCTTTTGAACAAGTCAAATGCACACTCACGCAGGCTCCAGTCTTGATCAGTTCCGACTTCACCAAAGATTTTTATCTTTTTTCTTTCGCCTCTGAACATACCATTGCAGCAGTATTACTGCAGAAAAACAACGAAGGGTATGAACAACCCATAGCCTTTTTCAGTAAAGCTTTAAGAGATGCTGCTTTGAATTATAAAATAATGGAGAAACAAGATTTTTCCTTGGTGAAATCCATAAAAGATTTTAGAGTATACATTCTCCATTCCCACACCATTGCATATGTTCTGAATGCAGTAGTAAAAGACATTTTAACCCAGGACAATCCGGATAGCCGAAGAGGAAAATGGATTGCTATCATTCTAGAGTATGACATATAGATTAAGCCTACTAAACTGATTAAAGGTCAAGGTCTAACAAATTTAATGGCTAAATCAAATTTCCATGCTCTTGACATTAATTTCTTAGCTGTAGTAGATGAACAGGGTGAGCAGGTGACTCCAAGCATGAGAGAGGTATTTTAGAACTCTCCATGGTACATAGCCCTGATATTTGTTTTGCATAATTTACAAGCTCCCCCTGGTCTGACCAAAACTAAAGCTAGGTTTTTGAAATTGAAAGCATTAAAATTTTTCATTCTAGAAGGCAATCTGTATTGGAAAGATCCTGGAGGTATTTTGTTAAATTGTCTATTGAAGGATGAAGCTGACAAAGTAATGCAGGATTTTCATGCAGGAGACTGTGGTGGCCATTTGAGTTGGAAGACCACAGCCAACAAAATCCTCAGAGCTGGATTCTATTGGCCAACTCTATTCGTTGATGTGCATCATAAAGTGACTTCGTGTCATAAATGTCAGTTGTTCAAAGGCAAAAGGAAACTTCTTCCTCTACCCCTGAAACCAATCTCCGTTGAAGCCCCTTTCCAGTGATGGGGATTAGACTTCATAGGAGAAATACATCCACCCTCTTTGGGGCAGCACACGTGGATTCTTACTGCCACGGATTATTTTACAAAATGGATCGAGGCAGTACCAAGCAGGCAAGCCACTGATTCTATCATTATTAAATTTCTTGAAAATAATATCTTGTCCCATTTTGGATGTCCTAGAAAAATTATAACTGACAATGCAGCTGCTTTTTGATCTAAGAAACTCATAGATTTCTACAACCAATATCATATTAGTTTGGGTCATTCCATAGCTTACTACCCTCAGGGAAATGGGCTGGCGGAATCATCAAATAAAACCCTGGTAAACATTATCAAGAAAATTTTGCAATAAAACAAAAAGTCGTGGCATAACAAGTTGGTTTTCACACTATGGGTCGACAGATTGACCACGAAAAGGTCAATTAGTATGTCACCATATCAGCTGGTCTATGGCACAAAAGCAGTCTTTCCCACTTCCTTAGGAGTTCCCGTCATGAAATTTCTACAAGACATGCAAGCTGAGTCGAACGACTCCCAAAGAAGGATCAACCAGATGATCCATTTGCAGTAGTCCAAGGAAGAAGTATACAACAAGACTCAGGTACTTCAAGAAAGCATTAAGAAGATTTTTGACAAAAGAACCAAGGAGGATGATTTCGAGCTAGGTGATTTGGTGCTGAGATGGGATTCCCGAAATGAAGACAAGGGAAAGCATGGAAAATTCGATAGTCTGTGGAAGGGACCATACATGATTCAAGAATTCAGAGGGAATAACGCCTACTTTCTCAACAACAGTGATGGGATAGATCTGCCAGGAGGACCTGTAAATGGCAGAATGATGAAGCATTATTCACCGCCTCAGTAGGGACCTGAAGTCGCACTTTGCATTGTACAAACCATTTTCATTTTTCTTGCAAATTTCTAAGTGAATAACTTTGGTCAGATGGTTGAAGCCCAAAGAGAAGGCACTAAGTCACTGACCATTGTCTTCCAATTTTTCGAAATAAAACCAATCAAGCAACAAAGGAGACTATGGAGAAAGTTTCAAAACATCAGGAATCATGATTCTTGACACTTCACAAGGAGAGTACCATCCCCAGGTGGAGCTGCTGTTATTACCCTATAATTTATAAGATCAACTGGTGACTGAAATGTTATCTCTTTAGTGTTTTTGTTTGTCAAATGATTTTTCATTCTGCAAATAATTTGAGAAAAGAAAGAAAAAAGAAAAAGAAAAAGAAAAGAAAGAAAAAGAATAAAAGAGGGCATAAAAGAAATTCAATAGAGCCCCATGCAATAACAATGACTTGGTCCATACCTTTCAAGCATGGCCAAGTTCTTTTAAATTGATGTTGATAGGAATAATGAATAAGCTTAGCTAA
>ML787811.1:153156-188865 GCA_009831015.1 Picea engelmannii | reverse complement strand
GGGGGGGGGGGGGTCTAGAATGGAATTTTACTCTGGCGGGACCCCTATCTATACGTGGCATGAATCTATTGGTCCCGAATCCCATCGCCTATTACTATCTGACATACCTCATCACCTCGTGACGTCATTATCCACCTTTTCCGTAAGAGTCACATCCCATAACTTCATCAGTCCTTCTCCCTCGTTCACCCGTGGCAAGTCCCTTCACCATGGTCTTTTCCCCCAATCGATAACCACCACGTCACTCATCCATATGCTTCAGTCATTGTCACCTACCATCTCACGTTCTAAATGACCCGTTGGCCATTTATTACTGGTTAACTTATCTGTTAACCAGCTGACCTATCTCCCGCGCCCAACAGATACCCATTTACTCAAAACTACCCTCACCCTTCATTCCTTCACCATTTCCCCACTCATTGCACCAAGGAATTTACCCCGTTTTCCTGTCCGTTACAGTCAGTTGCCCACATCTACAGTCGTCCCCGCTAACTTTTGTTTTATTTGCAGATATTGTTACAGTAATGGCGCCAAAGTCAAAATGAATAGAAGGTGAGGAGAATTCGTTTCTCCCGCCTCCTGTCGACCTCGACAGGATTCCTCTGGCCGACAAAGACTACTTAATTGCAGACACAAAATGTGATTTTGACTTCGCAGACCTACATTCATGGCTTAAAGAAGTCTTCATGGACCAGAGTGATGAAATTGGACTCTGGGAGTCCAACCTACCCTTGTATCTTTCCCCCAGATTCACCACTTCCTAGAATTCGCCCTCAAGTGCCAAGCCCACTATATCCCCGAGCAAAGAGCCATTTTTTCCTCATCCAGGGAAATTCTTTTCCAAATCACGCCAGAAACCATCGACTAAATGATGCAAATATCCTGAGCCGACTCCGCCTCACCTTTTAACCTCGAGATCATCACAGAGCTATACTAGAAGCTATCGTTTCCTCAAAGAGCTCATATTTTTGAGATTTTTCTTCCACAATCCACTTAGCTCCCCACTACAAACCCCCCTTATCCTTCCTCCCTCTTCTCAATAAAAGGAAACCAGGTTATCACATCGCTATGCGCCTTGCTTGGTTATTTTTCAGATCAATGGGTAGATGAACCCATTTTGGGATTTCTGTCTATTTTCTCCACCGATGAGAAACCCAGTACATAGTTCGACTTCAGCACATTCCTGGCGGACAACATTCATGAGCAATTCATAAATTTCACCACAGAAGGCATGTTCCAATATTCTTCAATACTGGCATACATGTTCGTTTTCTTCCAAGCAGATAAATTTTCTTTTTCTATGCAGAAGATGGACGAAGATGGTAGACCCCAAGTAGTAACAGCATGAACTTCTTTTCTCAGACATAACTCCACAGAATTCAGTTTCAAGCAGTTCATCGAGCAGTTCTACCACCCAGTGGTGAGTATGCTCAGCGGCAAACCCGAACCCAGAATTAATGACGAAGTTAAGAGGATCCTACATCTCTCGGACCATACAAAGACTGGTGATTGGTACTTGTACCAAAATCACACTGAGATCAGAGTCCATGGGTGCGAGTTGGCCACATATAAACTACCCAAGTACTTACCTGTCATGATGTTTTCCCTGGAATACATAAGGCAGATGATAAACTCGAACGATATACATTTTGTGTCTTTGAAGAAGAAGAAACAACTCAGAATCAAAGGGAAGATTGGGTCTTTCATCTGCAACAGTCGAGGCGACAGGGAGGAAGTAGACAGACTACTAAAGGAAATGAAATTCTTTGTTAGTTTCACATGGCACTATGATCCGTGTGGGATAATTTTTGAGATGAAGATAAAAAATAAGAATATCCCGTATGTTCACATATCTAGGCCTGAGGTAGAAAATTTTTCCAACCAGACAGAATGGGAGCCAAATACTTTGGTTGAGACAGAACAACAGGACCTCCTGGTCACTGTATCACAGACGACCACACCACAGGCTCCAAAGGAGAAAAGGCCTAGGTAGGATCTGTCACCTCCTATCACTGAAGTATCATCTGAAGAATTTTGACTACATACCAAGAGGCCAAAAGCCAGTCCGGCTCCTGACTCGGCTAGAGAAAAGGAAATTCCATCCACTACAATGACAGAGGTTGATCGGTCACTCCTCAGTGCAAGCAGCAAGTAGATCATAACCTCATTATTACCAAAGAATCCTACAGATACTCCACCAATCAACTATCCAGGCAAGACAGGACTGACGCTGAGTATCTTTGAGAAATACGATTTGATCAAGAAAAAGAATCAGATTCTAACTAGCAGCACATACGCCCAGTTCTGGAAGCAGATGTCGATTGCACAACATAGGCTGCTATCGGCATTCGACACTGAGAAGGGAAGAATGCACATGGCATTTCTCCAAGCACAGGTGCCAGACCCAAAGGTAATCACCGATTACAAAAGGACAACTTTTGAATTCCAGACTAAGGATGTGCATCCAGCTGATAAAATGGATTTGCACAGGGAAATTGGAGAAATGGTTTTCTCCATGTTGGCACATGCTTCCACTACTTCCTCCAGGTTACAAGTGTCTCCGAATAACATCCAGACGGAGTTGAAGTTGGAGAAAATATCATCCTTTTCCAAGGATAACAGGATTGAGACATTGGAGGAACTGGTCCTCAAGATCGGGTATGATCCCTCGAATGTGAAAGCAGTTGAGGAGATGATCAAGAAGAAAAATGCCGACATAACGTCTTTGAGGAAACAATTGAAGCTACCACCAACAGTAGACTCGCAGGCAAAGGAAATAGCGGAGACATAAGGAGAAAAAGATGAGATGCTTAAGTTGATCATGGAGCAGAATGCACAATTGAAGGAAATGGAAGCTGAAATGGAGAAGCTAGTGAAAGAGAAAGAACAGTCAAAAACCATGGAAGTCATTCCATTGAGTGCAGTTCCACTCTCAGGAGTGAGCACAGGGTCACTAGCAAAAATTCCATCAGCAAACCCACTGACGTCTCTGGAAAAGACTGTTGAACTGGCTAAATCTATGGAAGAGATGAATCTACAAGAAACAGAGATTAGCTCAAAAAGGAGATTGAGAACCTTAAGGAACTCAAATCTTCTTACCAAACCAGCTACTCCAAGGAAAAACAAGTGTTAGACCTACTCAATCAAGAGTTACAACAACTTCGGAAGCAAACAGTGGCAGGCAAAACACTGGCTGAAGTCAAAGAAAGTGTCTGGACAGACATCACCAAATCTATGAATGAAATATTGCCAATGATACAGATTATGTTTGAGCAAAATGAATTGGTACAGAGAAGTAAACAAGCCATCGAGAAGATTAGATCAGAACTGGGAGAGATGCCCACAGAGGCTAATGAAATCATCAAATTCCTGAATTCTAAAACCAGAGAGGAGCTGGAAGAGCTGAGAATTGAGGATAGAACAAAGACCATCCTTGAGGTCAAGAGAGTCTTGACCAAGAGAGGACTGATGCTACAGCTGGAAGAAAAGGTTCAAGCTATGGACCTAGGGGTACAAAGGTTTTTCAGCAAGATCAAGGCTCTACAGAAGAAAGGTCTTCCTGGTTTGAAGGTGATAAATGACAAATTGATGACGCTCCCCGATTACAAAAAGAGACTAGCCGATGTGGCTAAGGATAGTTCGAAATTTTCAAGAATTCAAGGCAGTATCATTGGCAAGGCATTCCTAGATGTGCTACTAGTTGGACATCAGCATACAACATGAGATCTGGTACGTCTTCATCATCAAGCCTACTTTTTCCAAGTACACAGAGATTGATGAAGTCTACAGAAGGTTACTCAAAGTCAACGTTCCCAGTCATCTTTGATGGGAAGAGATTTGCAACCTGATCGAGTAGTCAATGAGCTGTCCCAGCCCAGTCAACTATCCAATCAAACGAGGTCATGTAGAGGCCTCACCAATGGATCTGGAATGTCATCCTATCTAACAATATCTTGAACCATTCGTCATAATCCCATATTGTCTCTCATGTTTGTTGCTTGATTTCTTTGATTTTAGTAATGCACTACGATTTCGAGTTAGGCTTCTGAAATTCCCTTTTGATGGGTCTAAATTCTCTCGACAACAATAAGGGGTACTCCCCGATATGCGGTCCTAACTAGACTGTGTACTGTTTGGGTTAGGAGTCCGATCCAGAATTTGGCTCGACTACCATTGTTACTGTTTTTAGGGTTTTGGCCAGTTGCAGAATGATTTGTCGATGAGGGTGGATGATGAGTGGATATGCAATGAAAAGATGTAGATGAAGACTATGTATGAAATGTAACCTAATCTATTACTAATCTACTTTAACCTATCCTATCTAGGAGCAAACTACAATAACTGGTGAGTTGAAAGTGAAACTGAATCCTGCATAAAATCCTACACATATAGATGGAATAGAAGAGCGGAATCATAAACAAGTGTGTACACATACATATAACCAGATTAGTCTAGATTACAATAATGCACGCATTAACAACTCAGCAAGATGAAGGCATACAAATATTTGAAGAAATACTTAAAACTATAAAATAGAAAATATTGCATAAGAATTAAGCCATAAACAAACTAGCATTCTTAGAGTCCATATGAACAACATTCATCCTTGCTTAAAATAATTCACCGCTTAGATTTTCTTCACACACAAAATAATTCCGTCAAAAGTTGTCCTTGAGGGCTTCTCCTTATTAGTAGTTTCAACAATAATACATGAAAACTCCAAAACAACTCTTCAATTTTAGTTGACATTGTGTTCCCAAAATAATTAAGAGATAGACAATGTTTGAAGAGTCAAAATCCCCTCTCAAATGGGCTTCTATTCCTCTTTATACAAATTTTAGTAACTCCTATATGACTCTTCGTCTTCTTCTTGAAGAAGCGGTTACAAAAATGGTTCATCTTCTTATTCCTAATGACAAGTGTACTAATAAGTCGAAATTGAGGTTTGTTAAGAAAAAGACAAAACAAAAGGCAGGTTTTGTGCCTTCCTTCAAGGATTTCTATTCCTGAGATATGTTGTCCAAACTTCCAGTGGGTCATTCAAGGATTCAATCCTTCTGTAAGTTAGTTGCTCCAACGTTGCATTATTTAGAGCAACACTATCCTCCACAATACTCTTGTCTTCAGCCAGTGTTGTCATGAAGGCATGTATCATGGTAAGCAACTTAATTGGTTGTAACACGTGTTGATCTATGAGGTCTGTGGAGACGGTGATGGTGGCTTCAACTACTGCCCTTCTTTGATCCGTGTTGTTGTGTACTTTGTCTACCAGTTCTTCTAACATCGATTTCTTCCCAAGTTCATATAGCTTTGGAAATTAGTTGTTTTTGATCAATTCATGTGCTTCTTTATGGATCCTTGAGCATACTTCCATAGATCTGGTGAATTCTTTATCGACTTTCTTTCTTATCTGTTGGAAATGATCCAGTGCATACAAATCCTTCTTTCTTTCCATCTTTAACGACCAGTATAAATCAAGCGGTGCATCTGGATTTTCCTCTATCCATCTGTCTATGTCGGTTATGCCTTCACGAATGATGCTATACTATGTCATCTTCGCTTGTATCTCGTTGTTTTGATCAATAATTATTGCATCTACATTTTGTAAGAGATACAGGTGAGAATACATGTTGATGATGGCTCCTTCCAAATTGCTCCTTAATTTCTCAGCGTTGATTTTGAAGCTTTGAAGGATTCTCTCATCAATCTTGACTTGCTAAATATTTTCTTACAACTCTTTGATCGTTGCCTCTTTCTCTTTGTTTGGTTGGCACAATATTCATATGTTGTCTACATTAGTGTTCATAAACACGGAGCCAACCATAGATGTTTCTACAAGATATTCTCTAACGTCTCCCGTTATAGGAACATGGGTGACAACCAAGATTGGTGCTCCTTTTGTTACTGACACTTTCTTCACCTTCTCCTGCATAATCCTACATTTCTTTTTGTCATAAGTGAAGCTCCTTAGGTTCGGTACTTCGCTCAGCTGAAATGGATCCCAGATCCCAAGTCCTAAGACATGGCCTGACAGATCTATTTCTACACCAGGGGTAGATGTTTCTGGAATGTCTGTGTCCATGGGATGTGTGTCCCCCTCTCTGTCTTCCATGTCTTTCCATTTCCTTTCTTCAACAGCTTTGTCAGCTACCTCTTTAGCTTCCTTTTCCACTTTTTACGATGCTTCTTAAATTTATGCTATTTCCTTTTCTGTTTGTTCCTTTTGTTTGGCCTCTCTCTCTGCTGTGGATTTTTCCTCTTCTTTAGCTTTAGCTTTGGCCTTTTAGGCCTCAATATTCCACTTCAAAACCTTATATTTTTCTCTCCTCTTTTTATCAACCGATACTTCTTATTCTTCCTCTACATATCCTGAGTGTGTTGAGATGGAAATGGGGGAAGATCACTCAACTTCTTCTTTCTCTGCCTTCTTCTTGTCTTCTTTTATCACTTTTTCTTTGTCTACAATCCTTCCTCTCAGCTGGACATGCCTGTTGAAGATGACATCATCATACGTCCATGCATTCTGGTGTACTTCTTCCTCCTCCCAAAGATCTGTGGTATACTCCCAAGGTAGACCGATATTATTGAAATGCTCTCTAACAGTATTTTTAAGATCATGTCTCCTGTATCTCTCTTCCCCAAAGTGATAGGACAAGAGGATGTTTAATTCATCTTGGGACTGCTTAGTATTTTTGAAGAAATAATTGCCCACATAAAATGGTAGTGGAGGCTAGATTTATTTCCTTAGTCAGTATAACATTCCCCCAACTCCATGTATGATTTTTTGATACACCACTTCTTGGAGCAAAAGTTTGTCGGGCACGAACCGAGGAAGAAAATGGGGTGGTTTCATTATGCCATATGATCTTATATAAGTATCGTGTTCCATGAGGTGCCAATCCCTCATTCTTCTTATAACTTCCATGGCTTTGTTAGTCATTCATGGAGGATGGGTGCAGAATATGAACTCGTATAATGGAGCTAGAAAGTCTTCTCATATCATTTGATACTCCATACAATATTTATGTTCCCAGCGTGTTTTATGGTATATGTGGATTTCAGGGTCGGATGGTAGCCAACTCCACCCCATATCAGGGTACTTATGAGCTCTGCACATGATGTCCAAAAGATACGAGGACATATGGAAGCTCGAGAAACTTCTGGGTTGGGCTTGCTTCACTGTGGAGATAACTGCAGTGGGGTTCTCAGATAAGATCTCATCCTAATTGAACTATGTCCCTGCATTTGCACAATAGTATATTAGAGGCATATAATATAGGGAGAATTGTGCCGTGTCATATTCCCCATACAACCTGCACAACATGGCTACCGAGTACTGGTAGGGTCTTCTCAAGGCACTTGTGGGGTATCCACTTTTAGGTCTATACTTAAATTAATTATCTTCCCTATACCACTCGGGGAATAGGTCCTTAGGTGTGTACTCGAATTCACTAAGGAGTCTCCATGATTCAAGGGTGCCAACCTCCTAAAAACAAGGGATTTTGTCTCCCTCAAATATTTGCAAGCCAAGAATCAAGGGACATTGTCCCCACCTACCTAGAGAACACTCATAGTGCATTAATGACCACTCCTGATTAGCAACAGTTGGATATATAGTTGTAATGGGATGAGATCCCTCATTTACTCACTTTTCTTCTCGATTTAGGAAGGGAGGTCGAACTCTCTAGATATATATATACCTCTAGACTAGGATAGAAGTGGACATATTTTTTTAATAATATTGTATTGAGATTTTTCTCTGAAGACTTTGGTTGGAGACTTAGAGTCTTTTTTTCTCTTGATGTACTACTAATGTTGATGAAATAAAAGATGGTTTTGTTTTCATCTTATTAGATTTTTTCTCAGGGCTCCTTGTGCTTCTTCGCTAAGGCCTACCCAAGAGGGCTCAAGGGTCATGTTGCAATTTATTTAGTTCTTTTCATGTTAGAAAAATGATTAGTTAGCATTTCATTTTTTTTTGAAGATTAATATAGTTTTGCATGATTAATTATGTTTTCTGTGAAGTTATCATTAACTGGTTAGTTACAACAGATATCCTATAGAAAGATTCAACAGCCTCTTGGAACACTCTTGGGTGCCTTTCCATGTCCAAGAACCTTAGATCCATTTTATTTTATTATAGTCCAATTTTTTTATGCTTCAAAAGAATTACACTAGCTTTTTAGGCTTCTCTTTAGCTTCCTATAGGAGTTTCCTATAGAAACTATTCATTTCCCGTAGAAACTTCATGTAGGACCCTTTTAGATCCATATTTCAGTTCATCTTAATCTTCTTTTTATGAAAATAGCGGTAAACAATAAAACGACATATGGATTGTTTTTATCTAAGGGTTACACTTAAAATAACTTGTTTTGTTCATACATTAGTTTAGCTTTCATTTAATTGCAGTTTTGTGTCTTAAACTAGAATGAATTCATCTTCTTCTTTCAGTGTTCTCTTTATGGTTTGGTATGATTTCCTGCCATTAGACTAAATTCCTTTTTTGCAATTTAGATTAACTATCCTTTCAATTGGTGTGCTTTTTATTCAAGCAATAGATTAAGTTTCCTTCTGTCATTTCAATTTCCTTCCATTAGACTAAATTCATTTTCTGCAATTTAGAGTAATTATCCTTTCAGTTGGTGTGCTTTTTATTCAAGAAACATATTAATTTTTTTTTTTTCATTTCAATCTCCTTCACAATTTCATGCATGTTTAGAAATTTTCGGAAGAACCACAGTGCTTTTTTGTCCTAAAGATGGATCCTGTTGTGGATCCGAAACGTCGACAAGCTATCAAAAGCACTGTGGTTCTTCCGACAATTTCTAAACAAATCTCTCACCACAGAAAACTAAATGATCAATTTCATGCATATAAACCCTTGATCAGTCTTAGACCTATACTACTGTTAGTGCAAACTGCATATACATTGCATAACACCTCTTAAGCTTGTACGAACCCTAGGTTGACAAGTAAAGTGGGAGACCAAGGGTACAGTAAATCATTGTTGTTATTCCTAGGAGTCATCAACACCCTGAGCCAATATTTGGTTGAAGCCAAGGAAATTCCATTGGATTGTAGCGAAGCATGTTCTGAGGTATCGACATGGTACAATTGGATATGGTTTGTCTCAAGTGGTGAAGTGAGGCTGCAAGGATATATAGATTCTGATTGGGTGGGGAGTGTAGTAGATAGATTGAGCACCTCAGGGTGCTACTTTAGCTTGAGATCATTTATGATTTATGGGATAAGAAGGAAGAAAACTTTGGTAGCACTCAGTATAGCAGAGACGAAGCATATCACAACCAATGTCACAATTCGTGAAGTAGCGTGGCTTTGGAATATTCTTGCAAGACTTCATCCGAGACATGGTGCAGAAGGGAGAAGTGAGCTTCAACACATATCCACAGATGAGAAGATAGCAGACATTCTCAGCAAGCCTCTGTCTAGAGAGAATATTGTTTACTTCAGGGACAAGATTGGTGTGATGCAGAATGTTTCCCTCACTGAGAGGGAGTGTTGATGTTTCCCTCCGAAGATTGTTCATGGTGATTTGACTAGTGGAGAATGGCCCTCACATAATCTTCGAAGGATAGAAGACTTTAGGTGTTGATGGTTCTCCAAGAGGTAGCATCAAAAAAAAATTCAATCAGAAGGGTGTACCTATGGTGAATGGCTCAGAGGTAGTATTCAGAGGACAGAAGACTCAAGGTTCTATTTTTCCTCCAATGTGTGGTTTCATTGGGCGTCATTCTCCCAGGATTGGTAGTTTAACTAATGGAGACTGAAATATTCACTTACAGGGGTTTACCTATAAGTGAAACTCACTCAAAAGGGTGTACTTGTGGTGGTGAGTGGCCCAGGTAAGCATCGGGTAGAACTTCTCCCAGATATGGCCTATGGAGAATGATACATCTACTTATGGGGTAAATGGGCCTAGGTGTAGTCCTTACTTACAGAAGTTTACCTGTGGACTCAAGGTGCTTGAGGTGCTTCCACATGTCAGATAGAATTAGATTTCATTCTCTCAGCATTGGTAGTTTAACCAACAAAGAATGTAAAATTCACTCATAGGGGCTTACCTGTGGTGACATTCACTCACAAGGGTGTACTTGTGGAGGTGAATGGTCTAGGTGTGGTATTCATTAAGACCCAAGGTGCTAGACATAGTTGTCTGGAGATGGATCATCAACATGGCTCATGAATAAACTTTTCTATGACAGAATAAATCCAAGTATGGATAATGTCTCCCTCATTGAGAGGGAGTGCTGAAGTTTTTCAACTTCATGCATTCATTCTCCAAAAGAAAATATAAATAAACCATTATAG
Source organism: Picea engelmannii (assembly GCA_009831015.1). Classification (NCBI taxonomy): domain Eukaryota; kingdom Viridiplantae; phylum Streptophyta; class Pinopsida; order Pinales; family Pinaceae; genus Picea; species Picea engelmannii. The sequence continues at coordinate 178,536 of ML787811.1, read as the reverse complement.
AAGACCCTGGAATTCACTAGAAAGAAATAAATGACAAGAAGACCAAGTCGTCCCATTGGAACATTTGTAAAGGATACAAAAGAAAGAAAATAAATTTAAAAGACAAAAATGACAAGTCATCCCTACTAGTAAAATAAAGTGACTTTATTAGTATAAATAAAGGAAAGTTAATTTCATTATTACACATTCACTCAGCTCCTCATCGAGTGTGCAAGTCTAGTAGCAGTTGTAGTAGCAGTAGTAGTTCCAGCAAATTCTTCAAGGAGCATCTTAGCAATTGTTTTGGTGATGTGTTATATTTTTTCAATGATGCGCCATGCTTGAGGGTTCTTCCTCACACTAGGGTGAAAATTTATATGTGCTTGGATTATGGTGATGTATTTGTGAACTTGGATTAAATTGCTTCTAGAGAAAAGTTTGCTAGTTTTTTCTTCCAAGTTCGGGTTTTCCCAGGATAAATCTTGTGTCTATTGTGCATGTTATCACTCCAGGAAACTCTCCTAGGCTGTAAGTCAGAGATGCCTGGTAACTCAATATTTTTAGGAACTATTTTCTCAATAATGTGTTGGGGTTTTGGATCAAGATGAATATCTGAAACTATGAGTTATATTCTCAAGACAATCTCAAATATAATCATGCAACACAAGGCCTTCAAGAGCTATTGTCAGATAGGTTTGAATAACAGGTGGATGAGAAAACTAATCAATCAACAAGAACATATATAAAACCATATATATATGATGGGTCAACAAACTAGCCAAGGATGCTTGTGATTTTTGTTTAATAACCAAAAATAAGATGACAGTTACCAGGGTCATTAAACAGAGACAAAAGAATTAATTCCACTCATAAGCATAGAGATAGATGAAAGAAAGTCTGACAATAACAAAGAAAGAAGCTTGCTGGATGATCTGTATTAAAGAAAGTGTCTTGTTACAAAACAGTAGCATCTAGAACTCAAAATCGAACCCTTACTCAAAATGAATTCCCAGGCTTTATAGCCTTTACAAACAATTTCCAGATCCTGAAAGAATGGATCTGATTTACTAAAAACAGAAAGTCAAACTACATTTACAAAAAGATAGGGATAAACCCCAAAAGGAGGATAATCTCTATGAGCTAGTCCTTAAGATGTGTTGACTGTTGATGACGTGAAGATTAGCCTTCCAAGGCTTCTTCGACCTATTCTTCTAAAGATAAAATCAAGCTGATGATGTGTGGCCAAAAACTCCTGGCATTTTGCCTATGAAAAGATGCCAAATGTGATTAAAAATCTTCCTCTTACCTTATCCCTTATAAATAGTCTTTAAATCTGACTTGATAATTCAATATCTGACTATTCGAAGAAGTTTCGTCTCATTCTGATCTGAAAATTTCTGATCTGGGCGAAATTTCAAGCATTCTGGTTATTACAGACTTTAAGTGGTTAAGAGTATTGAGTTTGAATGCCTTATCCACCGAAAAGGCCCCCTTTCAGTGGTTAATGAGTGCTCTTGGGCTCGCCTAAACCACCGAAAATCAAATCACTGTAAAAAATCAAAATCTCAAAACTTTATTTACCTGCATGATTGCATTTTGTTTCGAGGATTCTTAGAAGAAATTCCCTTTTTTCTGTCACCAACAACTGTTCATCCAATCTCCTGCTCTTCTCCTATTCCTCTGCTTGTTTGTACTCTGATTGCACTACTGTCCCTTTAGGATCATTTCCAGACTTGGATGAGATTCATGAGGTTGCAGCAGGATTACTATAGTCCATAAAAGCCTTAAGGACATGGACTATAGTATGATGTCTGAGAAGTTCATGGAAGTTTTATCTTCAGGAAGAACATTAGTAGATGTATATTTTCCTCTGAATGCTATCTCAACACCTTTTTCCAAAGCATCATTCACAACAGTTAAAGTTTCTCTGCATGCTCTTGTAAACATATTGCTCCCATATCATACATTCCCTTGTAGTAAAAACACAAAAACGTTGACTTCCAAAAACAACATTCCAAATCGTGTTACAAAGACAAAATATTCCATGCAGTTGCTTTCCCAGTAGCACCCTGTCATATTGTGAATGGCAATTGAATGTAGATGATTCTGTTCTTATCAACCTTGGCGAACTTGGACAACTTGGCATTTACAATGCTGACTTCAGCAAGCCAGACTTCATACTCCAGCCCATTCATTGAATGGCCTCCCACAAAGAAATTATCGAGAATGATGTCTTTTTCCACTGTATTGTTTTGGTCCTTACATCCCCATGCATCTTGTAGCAGCGAATATAAATCCATTTCACAAGCTGCAAACAACTTTGAGACTAGATTTGTCTCCCTTTCATTTTTAACCTGGCCCCATATAGTTTGCGCTTTGTAAGAGAAATTGCTTAACTGATATGAAATATCCCCTGGTTCTGAGCTAGTTCCTGTCATTTTGCAAGACCTCATTTGTGTTGTTGTGCCTGAGATGGATAGCAGTCGTTCACATTCTGAACAAGGACCATAAATAGAGGCTCATCTTGGAGCCTTTCAATGTACTCCTTCATGTGGGGATCAATACATAGCAAGCCTTTGAAGAGTTCATTGTAAATGCGTTCAAGAAATGGAATAATATTATCCCACACTCGAATTGTTCCCTGATGATCCATTCCTTTTTGAATCTCCTTCTCATCCTGCTCCACCGAATCATCCATGACTACATTTGGGTGTTTGAACCAAGAAATCCAACATGACAAGCATATTCTGTACACATTTCTTTCAGACAGGAATTGGCATGTGTATGTTAAGACTAGGGTTTACATCAGACTGTGCATACCATGGCGTTTTTACCCTAAATAATTTAATCATCTCTTTGAGCTCAGCGTAACCTGCGATCTGTCAATTGGCAATTTTATTAGTTTGTGGATGAGGCAAATAAAATCTGAAGCTTGGCGTTATGAGATCCAATGATCGGAAAGATGTACGAAAAGCCACATCTGCACGATTTCATTTACTCCTTTAAACAATCCCGTTTTCCATCCAGAGCTGTCGAGATGGCCCTTATTTCCTTCAATGTATTCATCCCCTGATGCTCTGAGAACTCTTGACTCAGACTCGGCTCTCCAACAAAAAATGTTTATGTTTTTTAGACAAAGAGGAAGAAGTGGCTTTCTTCCGAACCAGTGTTTCTCCAACATTACCTTTTCAAACCCACTATGTACAATTGGCAGAACAATCAGTGTAACAGAAGCGTGCACAATAATATTTGCAGTTCCTCACTTCAGTCTTCGTATATGCCCACCCTCTTGTGATACGTAGCCTTCAGGAAATGTGTGCAACCATTCTCCTTTATTAATGAGATCAAGAGCCTCCTTCATATGTGTCTGGTAAATACCAGCACCGCTTGTAATAGGGATGCATTTGCCGAATCGAAAGAAGTATGTGGGTAGAGCGTTCAATAAGGGGACTCGGTGTTTGTACTTGACTTCGACATGTGGACTCCATTTAAGTCGACTTGGCGTATTAATATCTAAGGGCTTGAATCATATCTTGGTGCGCTGAGCACTAACACTTAGTTTAGTTTATGCGTTAAGTGGTTGAGACATGTGCTCGAGCTTTGGCTTGGGTCTAGTATGACATATGGATCGATAGACTAGATTCATGAATTGGCTTGGGCCTGTGCTGGATTGTGAATTAGAAAAAGGACTAAATAAAGATTTATTTTATTTTGAGAATATGAGAAAAACTTATAAATGAAGTGTTTTAGGAAAACTAATTAAAAATCCATTTTTTGGTTTTGCAGGTCAGAAGATAGATCAAAGATCATAGGAGTTTAGACAAAATTTGTGAATAAGACTCATCATGATTCAGTGATGAATTTGGAAGTTATGACCTAGGACAAATGACTGACAATTTTGACACGAAAAGACATTTTCAAATTTTGGGGAAAATTTGAGTACTAACAGTGCATGGATATCTCTCTATGATTTTATTATTTCTGATGCAGTTTTATTTCAGTTGAAATTTTTAGTGTGTGATTATTCTATGATAACAGTGACATTGAAATATGTTTGAAATCATAAGGTAATAATTATCATATTTGGAAATTAGAAAAATCAACACAAGCAACGGTTGATATGCTGAAGGCATTGAATAACAAGTGGACTCGAGCCATTTTTTCTAGTTTTCTCAAGTGAAGGAAAAGTATATAATTTTTTTTTTTGTGAAATACACTAATTCTTTCAATGAAGTTTAAAGGAAGTTCACAGAAGGTCCTAAAATAAGGATGCTAGAAGAAATCCCACCCTAGATAAAGATGTTGTTCGTGGAGAAAGGGATGATGTGCATGGAGCTCGACACGATGGCTAAGTAGACTCCCCAAATGCTAGGGGGGATGAAAAGATGGGGGAAAATGAGAAAGGGGATGGATCCATTGAGGAGGATCCATAATTTGTTGAGATGAGGTGAGGAGTAGAATGGACCCAAAGGAGCACATGAGAGAGAGTGCCAAAAGATACACAAGAAGGGTTGAGTTAAGAAGGAGAGCAGAATAAAGAAGTTGAAAGAAGATAGAAAGGGTTGTGTGACAAGGGGTTAGGCCCAGAGTGAAGAGAAAGGATACCACACTAGGAGGAAGTGTGGGAGAGTGTGTTGTTCTAGATAGGAGCACATATGAGGATAGGCCCATGAAGATGTGTGGCATTGACAATAGGGTTTCCAGTGGGGATACCGGTAGTAGTAGTTGTCATCGTAGGGGCCACAAAGACGAAGTATGAACCCCTTGGATGTTGTGGAGTGCCACAACCTCGAAGGAAGATGAGGAGAAGGACAAGTAGAGGAATATGGAGGATCCCCTAATGGTGGGGGTAAGGAGTTAGCGATCATAGATGGTCTTGCATGACTGTGGGTAGGAATATCTCTTGGTCACCTCACAAGATATGTTAATAGAAGATGGAGTTACCCCTCCTTTGAACCATCCCCCTTGCACATTTGTACCCAAGAAGAAATTACAACATATAAAGAGATTATTGGATTTGAGACAAGAGTATAAGGATAAGACCAAATAGAGGTGACGAGTGAAGAATAAGACGAGGTCAATGCTACTTCGCTAAGAAGAGTATCAATATTGAGAATCCTGACACCTAGTATTCAAATCAGAGGAAATAGTTTGAGATTAAGGATGGCGAATCATGATAGTACCCTGAGGTTACCCCTGTTCCATGGAATGAGTAGAGATGATGCCGAGTAGAATTGGTTCACGTGTGAAGCGATATGTATATGAAGAGGATCACAGATGAGGTGTCGAATATTGCACAATTGGAGACCACATTTAGGGAGAGAGCCCTGCTATGGTATATGAAGTGCAAGTCCATTGCGCCAGCAGGATCAACAAGGTCCCTAATATAAATCATGAGAGATCTACATAAGGAATTTCAAAATCCCAAGTTGGAGTCTCAGTGTATTACGAAGATCAAGGAGATTAAGTAGAAATAAGGAGAAACTGTATGGGATTATGACCAACAGTTCAAGATTTTGTTTGATAGGATGATGTTCTAGATCCATGATGTACAACATAGAGAATGGTTCATTGCGGGGTTACTTCCCCATATCCGAGTTCCACTCACCCAACCGAAGGTGACAACTCAAGCAAAAGCAATGGAAATCACAATGCGATTGGAGGTTACACCGAGAGGAGGAGAGACACCATGAGGATTGGCATAGGTGTAGTCATGACTACCCAATATGATGATGCAATTGCAGGACGTGGCGAAGGAAAAAGTCATGCACAAGAACATATGGTGTACCATGTGCCGGTCTGAGGGGCATCGTAGATATAAGTGCCCTGTACTTGGAAACTATGTGGCGATGAGAACATCGAGTCCATTTCCAACTAGGCCTTGGATGAAATGGTGCAAAATTTGTAAACATTGGGGCCATGTACCACCTCACTTCCCAATGTTGGAGAAGTATCAAAAGACGCATCATAATCCATTCTATGAATTCTATAATTCCATGGAGCATGATGTAAACAACTATTGGTCACTCCAGTTGATGCAATACCATACCCATGATGTATTCTAGGTACAAGAAGAACATAACGGTGGTGATCGTGGTGGTGCTGAAAGAGGTGGATATCAAGGAGGTCCCAAAAGAGACTATGGACATGGTCACAAATGAGGATATGGAAGAGGGGGAGGCAAGCCCCCCACTTTCTTTAACTATGGAGATATTGGTCATGTGTCAAGGTTCTGTACCGAACCGTATTATTTGTGTGGACACTATTACAACCCCCAACATGTCATAGAGGATTGTCTCGAATTGTTAAAAAAGTGGGAAGAGAATAAGACACATTTCAATATGGTGACTGTGGAGCCATGCAAGAACAAGAAGAAGGAAGAGGAGGTTGATGTCTGGGTGATAACCCAAGCAGGAGTGAAGAAAGGAATGGAATTAAAGCATGGTTAAATATTAGGTCAAAGTCCAGATGGGATGATCAAAAGGGCCATGCAACCCCCTCCTAAGTTCAATGTTGCTCCGTAGAAGCAATTTATGTGTTGTATGTAGAGGGACATTGAATAATAAAGGGCATGAGATGAGATACCACCAGTGACACAAAGTTCTCTTGAGGAGGCCTGTATTCATGAAGAAGTTCAAAATGCGACACAAAGGTTGTTGGAAGAGGCTCGCGCCCAAAAAGAATTACAACACCTGGCACAAAGGTCATTGAAGGAAGCTCGTGTGAACGAAGAAATATAGTGTGCGATATAAAGGTCATTGGAAGAAGCATGCAAACAATAATATTTGTGATGTGTCGAGCAAAGAGAGATTAAGGAACATCGCCATGAGGAGTTGAAGCACACAAAACACGAAGAAGGATTGAGTGATTTGGGTCGCGAGACAGATAGTGAAGATCAAGTAAGTAACTTCTTCTATTGTTGTTTGAGATTTCTAAATGATCCTAATGCTACTAGAAAGTTGACACAAATGTTAGCAACCTACATGGGGGATAAGGGATAGAGAGAACTATATCAGGCCCCCTCCGAGGAAGGGATCTGTGCCAGGTCGGTAAGAAGAAGGGAAAAAACAAAGAATTCAAGATGAAAACTGAACTAGGGAGTTATGAAATGGATGGGGTGTAGCATTCCTTAGCTTAACCAAGGAACATTACTTGTGGTAATACACATAAAAAAAAAAATTTTCTTTTGCTAATCATGTAGCTTACCAACTATGATTTAAACACATATTCAACTAATTTCTGATACCCATAATTAAATGCATCTACAACACTCTAAATGACCATAAATGCAGCTAATAACTCATTCACAACAAAAATTAACCATTCACATATACATAGTTAAGAACAACAATCAAATTCTTGGAATAACTCAACAAATAGATAAACACTTATCTTTTATAAAATGTTTTTGCAATCAACTGTTTGGGGAGGATGTTCCACCCAACCATAGACTTGTTGTTCCAGTTCTCAACAAAAATTCACCCCCAAGATGGGGATAGGAATCCACAAAATAAGGTTTCCTCTCACAGTCCCTCATATATCCATATCACACAACCCACTGGTTTTCTCCTACAATTATCTTGACATTCCTCCATCTCTCTTCCTCTTGACCTACCCAACCCAAGGAATGCACCCCTTCATTTTTGTCAGTCCATCGAGCATCCCATTTGTTTACCAGGGTCTCTTTGACTTGGGTATTTAAGAATATATCTGTTGGGAACTCAAGGGAACCCACTTCCAGGAAAACCACCAGCAAAAAAACAACAAACACTTGTTAATACAATGCAACTCACCCAAGAGTTCACTCTTTAGGCCTAACAACCTAGCTCTTCAATTTTCAAATCTAAAATGCTCCAAAATCCCTCCAACATTCTTTATAATTTACCCAACCTTGTTGTTCTATCTCCCAATCTCTCTCTTCTCTTCTCTAATTGTTGTTCATTTAAAACTGAATGTCTAAAACCGCATGTTACCACCCATACAAATTTCCTCTCCTTTCCCAAGATAGTTGACTGCTCACTCTACCCAATGTTGATTGTACTTCAGCTCCATTCTCTCTAATAACTATGAGACATGAATCTCACACCCACCCTATGACATGTATTCAATAATTGGGCTCTCATACACACAACCAAAAAATAAAAGGTTTCCCCAAATGATATTAAAATTCAGAAATGTGGATTTGAATTAATACTCGTAAATTATTTCCATTTGGACCCTCTCTTGGAAACTCTCTAGGAATTCTCCCTATCTGGTGGATTAATCATCCCCCATCTTTGTCCATATCCCAACAAATAGTATTACATTATATTTATTTACAATTCATGAAAATACATTTCACATTCACATTGCTTGGCCATAGCCACATTTATATATACATTATGCATTAATTAAACCAGGGATTATAGTGGGGATTTTACATTCCCCCTCCCCTAAAATTGTGCATCATCCTTGATGCACTACACCATGTCGAAATATTTATATAAATTTACATCACAATTCTTAGAAAGTGAAATAATATTTTGCAATCTTTACCCTCCAACAACAGTCCCAACCATAATCTCTCATTATTCTCAATTTGTTGACCCAAGGAATGCACCCCCTTCACTTCATTTATTATATCAATCTGCACCATTCTTTTATTAGGGCTATCAACACAGGCGACCAAAAATTTCAAACATGTGGTTCTAGTAACTAGCTTCCCAAAAATGGAGTCTTGTGTTTTTAGCTTCTATTTTCTTCGAAATTGGAAAACATTTGCGGGTATTCTTCCCGCATGGTTTCTTCATGCTCCCATGTTGCATCTTCGGGACCTTAGTAGGTACATTGAACCTTTACCATCCCTATGTATTTGTTCCATAGCACTATGAATTTCCGATCCATGATGCGTACTAGTTCCACCGGGAAATCCCCTTTGTTTTCCACCTGGATCACAATCCAATCAATTATGTGGTTAGGGTCAGGAACATATTTATTTAATAATGACACATGAAATACATTATTCACTCTCATGGATGCATACATTGATAGCATGTATGAAATTGTCCCTATCTTTTCTAATATTTCAAAAGGCCCACAATATCTTACAACCAACTTCGAGCAACAACCCAATATTATCGAACTTATTTATTTTAGGTAAACTTATTCCCCCACTTTAAAATCTCTATAAACTATGTTCTTGTCTACATAACTCTTCTTCCTGTCTTGGGAAACCTTTAATTTATACCTGATCCTTGTCATCTTCTCTTCCATTTCCTTTAGCAAATAGGGACCAATGATGGCTTTGTCTGCTGGGTTATCCCAACTCACTAACGTATTACATTTCCTGCCATACAAAGATTCAAATGGACTCATTTTTAATGAGGATTGATACCCATTATTATAATAAAACTCCATTAAGTGGATATAGTCTTCTCAATTTGATGGTTGATCCATCACATACATTTTTAGCATGTCTTCAATTATCCTATTGGTCCTCTTTGTTTTCCCATCTGACTTTGGGTGATACGTTGTACTAAGATTCATATTTGTCCCAAATGCTTTGAACAAACCTTGCCAAATTTTGGATGTAAACTTGGAATCTTTGTCTCAAACTATTGCCTTAGGCACTCCATGTAGCTTGACAACTTCCTTCATGCAAATATCTTCAATGTTTGTTGCCTTGTGTGTTGTCTTCATAGGAATAAAATGTGTTGCCTTAGTCAAATTTTCCACCACCACCATGATGGAATCATGTTGCTTCATTGTTCTAGGCAACTTCATATTAAAATCTAATGTAACCACTTCCCACTTCCATTCTGGAATGGGCAATGGATGTAGCAATATCGTTGAAGTTTTGTGATCTATTTTCACCTTTTGGTACTCTAGACATCGAGATATGTAGTTAGCTACTTCTTTCTTCATTCTTGGCCAAAAATACTGGCTCTATATAGTTGTAATTGATTTATGATATCTTGTGTGCCCAACATATGGCACATTGTGCATTTCTCTCAGCACTATATTTTTCATCTCCGTGGAATTTGGCACAAACACCTTGCCTCTATACAATAAAATTACATCCTCTTTTAATTCATAATATTTAAATTTCTGCTATAAATTTTCTTGTTGTAAGTTTTCTTTTATTTGCAAATTATGTTGATCTGAATTTGCTGCTTCAAGAATTTTATATTTTAAATATGTCTTGTACATGTTTATGGCTGAAATATGCACTTCATGATCTCTTATGCTAAGTGCATTAACCGCCTGATTTTATTTTCCTTTAATATGTTTAATTTCAAAGTCATACTCACTAAGAAATTCCAACTATCTAGTTTGTTTGGAATTTAGTGTTGGACGTCCAAATAAATGTTTCATACCATAGTGGTCTGTTCTTAGCTCAAACCTATTCCCCATGAGGTTATTCCTCCACATTTTTAATGCATGTACAATTGCTGCTAACTCTAGATCACGAGTAGCATAATTTCTCTCATGCTCTATTAATTCTCGAGATTCATAACATACCACATGATATTTTTTACTGAGGACTCCACCGATCCCTTCCTTGCATGCATATGTGCACACTACAAAGTGTTCATCTGGATCTACAATATTTAATATGGGCACACTTGTCAAAATATTTTCAATTGCTGAAAACTCTCATCACATTTTGGTGTCCATTCAAACTTCACTCCCTTCTTTTGCAAGGAAGTGATTGGGCTTGCAATGTTTGAAAACCCTTTTATGAATCTTTAGTAATAACCCACAATACCCATAAATGACTTGACCTCCGTCACATTTCTTGGAGTTGACCATCCTCTATTGGCCTCTATCTTCTCATAATCAATTGTTATCCCATCTGCTGAAATAGTATGCCCCACGTAGTGGATATTCTTTTGATAAAATATGCACTTACTTAACTTGGCATACAATTTATGCTTTTTTAAAACCTTTAGCACTATTCTCATATACTCCTCATGCTCCTCTTCATACTTAGAGTAGATAAGAATATCATCTAAGAAATCAGTTACAAACTTGTCTAGGTATTCCTTGAACACTCCATTCATTAGACACATAAAAATAGCTCGGGAATTTGATAGTCCAAATGGCACTACCATGAATTCATAATTCCCATACCTTGTTCTGAATGTTGTCTTTCTAATATCTTCTTCCTTTGTCCTCACTTGATGATAGTTTGATCTCAATTCAATCTTGGAAAATATTCTTGCACCTTTCAGTCGATCAAATAAATCACCAATCCTTGGCAAGGGATATTAGTTCTTCATACTCACCTTATTCAACTGTCTGAAATCAATAAGCAGCCATAAGGTTCCATCTTTCTTCTTCACAAAAATAACCGGGGCTCCCCAAGGTGACACACTTGGGCATATGTACTCCTTTTTCAAAATCTCCTCTAGATGCATCTACAACTCTTTTAGTTCTAGTGTGCCCATTATGTAAGGTGTCTTGGACACTGAGGCATAACCTAGCACCAAATCAATAGAGAAATTGATGTCTCTCTTCGATGGAAATCCTGGAATATCCTCAAAAACATCTTCAAAATATTTTGAAACCAAATGGACTTCAAGACTTGCTAATTTATCACTAGCTGTGTCTTCCATGTAGGATGCAAAGATTTGACATCCCTTCCTAAAACTCTTTTTCATTTGCATGGATGAAATTTCTCTAATAGATACAACTCTCAGAATTCCTTGAATCTTTCCTTGTTTCCATTTTTCATCAAGACAAGTCATTTTCTTTTTGTAACAGTCTAGGAAAACATGGTGTTTTTCCAACCAATCCATGATAATTAGACAGTCATATGAACCCAGAGGTATAATGTTCACACCCAACTTTCAATTGAGTCCATTCATGTCTATCAGATAATCTTTAAACAACTTGTTGATCTTTCTCTTATCCCTTGTTATCAATCTTCCCTTCCACTTCAATCATGGGGGATTGATACTCTGCTTGCTTGTTGTCTAAGACTACATAAATATTTGGCATGTTTCTTCCCATATATTCCACTGTTTTAGTGTCCTGAATGTTGTGAACAATCCTCATTCTTTATCTTTTGTGAGGGAATTCCCTATACAAGTGATTCCCCTCACATCCCCAACATTGTACATGTTGTTGCCTTGGCCTTTTTCCAAAAAATTCAACTGTCTTCTATTCATTTTGGGTTGCATGTCCTTGTTGATTTTCTTGAGAGTTATTCTTGAAGAAGGGTGGCTTAAAACATTTCTTCCTTTTCTCCCTCTTTCCTTTCATCTTGTCATTCCAATTCTTTTGAAAGACTGGCCTCCCTCTGCTTTTCTCATAGAGATGCCTTGCTCGCCTTATGGTCTCCTCCAAAGTCCTGGGGTTATCATATTGTATCTTGTTTGTAGAAGGAGGGTAACCCGCTATAAAACCTTTGGATTTTGACCTTTTCATCATTTATTAAGTCAACATACTTCAACAATTCAAAGAACCTCTTCTCATACTCATCCATTGTCATACTTCCCAACTTGAGTTCAAATAACTCTTTCATCTTCCTCTCGTAGTAATGCTCAGATAAATATTTCTCTTGGAAATATATTTTGAACAACCTCCATGAGACCCTCTTCTCATCAAGGTGCTTGGATTTCTTATGCTGATCCCACCACATGGTTTCCTTTCCCTACAAGTGGTATGTTTCAATTCTTGTTTCTACCCTAGAGGGGTAATCATGCAACTGGAAATATGTTTTCATTTCCAATAGCTAGGCATCGACCTCTACCTCTTCTCCCTTCCTATGCTCACCATTGAAAGTTGATGGCTTGATCTTCCTAAGCTCATCTTGCAAGATGTATCCCTCAGGCCTTCTCCTTTGCCTCTCGACAGGGGACACACCTAGGCTGCTCCCTGGACTTGAACTACCATGATCTCTCCTAGTGGATTTTTCTGGGGAAGGATGGCATCTTCTCCTACTCCTTGAATTCCTATCATTCCCATGTCCATCCCATCTGCTATGGTATTTGGATGTTGTCACTTTCCTATCACTAACTTCAGGATTTGTTCCAAAGAACTTATTGGATCAATTCTGCAACATGTTCAAGCTCTAAATTATATTTTCCTAAGCCTTCATAATATTTTCATTATCAACTCTATAGCTTTGCACTTCTCTATGCAGACTTCTCATAGTTATAGACTCTTTCATGTCTCTTCTTCCATTTGACTTAGTCTCAGCATTCCCAATTTTGACATGCAGACCTCTGAATTCCTTCTCATGACTGTAGGACCCTTGGGCATCTTCCATTGCTATGGTTCTCATATAGAACCAAACTGCTTCTATGAAACTCTAATTATGCATAAAATGTGCATGCAAACAACTTATGTTAGATGAAAATAAATACATACACAATTTGAAAAATAAATTTTAATTTTTTTTTCCCTTTAATGCCACCAGTCATCTTCTTTTGAGTTGTCCATAAAATTTTCTGCTCATTAATTTTATGGGTTAATATATGGATTATCCTCCTCGAGAACTTTCCATCGACTATTCATTTTCCCAATTCTTAGTTCTGAGCATAAAGTTATGGTATTCAAAAGTTTTGACCATTTTCCCTTTTTCAACCCTTCATGCTACATGTGTCCTCTTTCTCTCCCATCACATTTTTAGATACCCAGAATTCAAATCTGGCTCCATAGTTGACTTCTACAATCCATTAAATTTCCATAGACTACTCTTGGGCCCCAAACTGATTCCTGAGCTAGGAGTTATTCCCTCTAAAATAAATTTGGTACTAAATTTTACCCTTGACTATTTTTGTTGTAACTCCCTCATACAAGCTCCGTTTGGAGAACAATTTAATTTTTTGGAAAGCTCTCTCCAAGCTCTATCATTTTAGAAGCATAAAATATGCGTCCTAGAAGGACATGGAAACACAATTTTGTACAAAATTAATTTTCTAAAAGCATTATTTAGGCCCTAAAAAATGCCTTGTAAGATGAAGACCTTAAAAAACTAGAAATTTTTATGGAAAACTTCACTAATTCACTGTTGTAATAGTCTTTAGATCCAAATAGTTGATCTCAAAATCCCAATTAATCCCAATCATTGATCTTCCTGGCCTTGTCAAGTTGTAGCTAGACCTCTGCAAGCCTATTAGAACTCTTCTTCAGAACCTTCTGATCGGAAAGCTTCAACTTTCTATGCTCCTTGACCTTTCCTAACTTTGGAGTTTGATGACCTATTGATATCATTCTTTCAGACTCGCCCATCAGAAGCACTCTCCCCAAACGAACCCTCTGACAACCTCCTTTCGATGACTTATCAGAAACCATCCTTTCTGAACCATCAAAATTATCTCTTTTCTGAAGACCTACATCTGAAAGCTACGTGGAACTCACTAATTCATCTGCCCTTGCTGAGATGTCCTCTAACATGGCACAATGATGTGGCAACTTGTGTGGCATTCTCCTTCACCCTCATCTTTTCCAAGAAAACATGATCATCTGATAGATCGGACAGTCAACAATCGTTCCTCTCAATGACCATGATCATCTCAAGCTCCAAAAATTGTGCATTGGTTACCTCAACTAGAATGACTTCATTGGATTCCAAAACACACCCAATATTCCAAACAATCCCTCCTGAAACACCTCCTGCAAATCCAACGACTGGGAAAATATATGACCGATCTTACGACTCTTGTTAATTCGGGCTCACCTTATCAAACTCATCCCTTTAGACTCAACCTCATGCTTTACTCCAAGTCCTTCTGAAACCTTCTTCCTGAAGACCTTTTGGGAATGCCTTTCTTTGATATTTTGCGATTGAATCTCAACCGATGATTCTCCAGATCAAATTAAAATCTAGGCCATCAATCCACAAAACTTCAAAGTTGTCATGAAACTCACAAGATTTTGACCCTCTAGTCAAAAATCGACTTTGCAACCTACAACTCGACGCCATGAATTACCTTCTTCATCTCCTCTGAAGCAGTTAAACTGGTAATCTGCTCAAAGTTTGGGGGTTTCACTTCGATTCCCCATTTTTCCCCAAATTCGTCATAGGATGAAATATGCAACCATGAATTTGCTTAATCCATGTTGGCTCATGGCCCATACAAGAAAGGTGTTGAATAACCTTGAGATATAACACCATTATGTAGTGTTCCCCAACTTAACCAAGGAACATTACTTGTGGATATACACATAAAAAATGAAATTTTCTTTTGCTAATCAAATCTTGTAGCTTACCAGCTATGATTTAAACACATATTCAACTAATTGTTGATACCCATAATTAAATGTATCTACGGCACTCTAAATGAACATGAATGCAACTAATAACTCATTCACAACAACAATTAACCATTCACATATACAAAGTTAAGCACAACAATTAAATTCATGGAATAACTCAACAAATAGATAAACACTTATCTTTTATAAAACATTTGTGCAACCAACTGGTTCGAGAGGATGTTCCACCCACCCATATACTTGTTTTTCTAGTTCTCAAAAACAATTTACCCTTGAGCTGGGGCTAGGAATCCACAAAATAAGTGTGCCTCTCACAATCCTTCACAAATCCATATCACACAACCCACTAGTTTTCTTCTACAATTATCCCAAAATTCCTCCAGCTCTCTTCCTCTTGACCTTCTCAACCCAAGGAATGCACCCCTTCACTTCTCTCAATCCATCAGGCATCCCATTCGTTTATCAGGGTTTCTTTGGCTCAATTATCTAGGAATCTATCTGCTGGGAACTCGCTGCCGAGAAAACCACTAGCAAAACAACAACAAACATTTGTTGATACAATGCAACTCACCTAGGAGTTCACTCTTCAAGCTTAACAACCTAGCTCTTCAATTTCCAGCTCCAAAAAGATCCAAAATTGCTCCAA
This sequence comes from Picea engelmannii, assembly GCA_009831015.1. Classification (NCBI taxonomy): domain Eukaryota; kingdom Viridiplantae; phylum Streptophyta; class Pinopsida; order Pinales; family Pinaceae; genus Picea; species Picea engelmannii. Next base: position 162,704 of record ML787811.1, on the reverse strand, counting down.
CATGCTCTAAAATTCGTCCATCCTTGTTGTTCCAGCTCCCGATCTCTCTCCTCTCTTCTCTAATTGTTCATCTAAAACTATCTGTTACCACCCATAATAATTTCCTCTCCTTTCCCAAGATAGTTGACTACTCACTCTACCCAATGTTGGTTGTACTTCATCCCCATGATCTCTAATAACTATGGTATGTGACTCTCACACCCACCCTATGGCATGTATTCAATGATTGGGCTCTCATGCACTCAACCAAAAAATAGAAGGTTTCCCCAACTGATAATAAAATTCAGAAATGTGGGTTTGAATTAATACCCATAAATTATTTCCCTTTGGACCCCCTCTTGGAAACTCTTTAGGAATTATCCCTCTCTTGTGGATTAATCAACCCCCATATCTATCCATTTCCCAACAACTTGTATTACATTATATTTTTTTACAATTCATGAAAATACATTTCGCATTTACATTATTTGGCCATATCCACATTTATATCTACATTATGCATTAATTAAATCGAGGATTATAGTGGGGATGTTACATGGGGTCATGTTGGATATGGGTTCCAACGTGAACATCCTGCTGAAGAAGTCATGGGAATTTATGGATAAACCAAGTTTGGTCTGGTCTCCCATTCATTTGCAGTTGGAAAATCAATACAAGATCTACCCTATAGGATGACTGGAGAAAGTGGAGGTGAATATAGAAGGGGTGAAGATGAAGGATGACTCTGACCCATACCCTTCCTTACTTGGCATTGATTGGGCCTTCGACAGCCATGCAATGTTGAATTTGAAGGAGAGTTAGATTTTGTTTGAAATTGACACTCGATGCATGATCACACCTCTAGATCCTAATGAAGGGGACATACACAATGAGCCATTGGATGAGGATGGACAAAGATCTAATATTGAGAATATCTATAAGATCATGGGGCACAAGGAATCTTATTTCAATCCTATGGTGGATGGGGAACAAGGCTAGAAGAATGTGAAATCCTATGATACAAATTTGGATGACGCCACGAAGAGGTGACAACATAAGATGTTTGAAGTCTTGACGAGGCGATGTGCATGCATTACCACTGAAGTGCATGAAGAAGAGTTTGAATACTACCAGATCGATGGGTTGGATCTGGTGGATGAATTTATTTCCTAGATGCAACACTTTCCTGAACACCACCGGGTTTTTGCTCTTGATACAATGCTCATAGGAATACCTGCATAATGGTGGGAAACGCATAGAGAACTTCGACATGAATGGGAAGCCATGGAAGAATCATCGAGGGAAGGATTCAGAATGAATGTAGATATTTGTCAATACACATGGTCTTATAAAAGGTGATGGATAGCCAAGTAGTGGTGTGAGGCGCACAACCAATATATGAAGGCCCGACATGCACTGTTGAGAAATCCCTCTGTACCTATTGTCCCTCATTTCTCTACTGGGAAAATAAGGGAACTATGTGTGTGAAGGATGGAAACATCTACTCCATCTATGGTAACCAAATAAATGTTCACTACTTCACTCTTCCTCAACCCCATTGAGCAAACAGATGAGATGGGTGTAAGTGCATACCAACTGGTTAGTCAATGGATACTACTAGAACCGACTGAGCCTAGCGAAGTGCCTCCATGGAAGAAACTGATGGAAGAGGTGTGTATGAGGAAATGTTGCAACCAACCAGGGGTCATTGCGGCCAAATAATCTAGGGTAAACTACTACAAGGGAGTTGTTGCAGCCAAATAATCTAGGGTAAACTACTGCAGGGGTGTGTAGGAAGCATAAATAGTTCCTTCAGAGAATCAAACTAGCAAATGTACGACATCGTCCAAGTCATCATTATTTGGGAATGTTCGGCGATGAAAAATATTGGTAATAATAATGGTTGATATGAAAATTAGTTACACCATGTCAAATTCATTCAATTTAGGGAAAATAAGGTAATTAATGTAGCTAGCAGGAGGACAATTTTCTCAATCAGAACTTCCAACAAATGCATCTTGTTGAGGCTAACATGCACATTACAAGGCACAATATGAATCCATTCTAGCCCATCATACAAATGTCTTCACTTATTTAGACGATGCTTACTTACAGGTTTGTAAGAGAGAGAAGGTATAGATAGAGATCTCAACACCATAGAAACTTAAATGGCTTTCCAAGAACATTCATGTTCTTGAATCTCAGAATGAAGCACTCCATGTGTGGATTCACCAATTAACTCCAAAGGAGACATAGTTGCATAAATAGGTTGCAACACCTGAAGCAATTGTTTGGGATGACCTTAGTAGGTGGCATGATTTTTCAACGGTGTTGGATCATAGCTTTGCCTTGTGGACACATGTACAACCTCTCCAGAATTAACAACTCTTTGTTATAGAGCCCATGCAACCAAGGTTTAGGTCGCACAACATAAGAGTAATGTGGTCTCTCTCTCTCCACATGAGTGTGCATCGACAATGACATCTATTATGTCAAAGAAAAAGGATATTATTGCATCCCGGGCTGAGCACTAGAGTATATCAAAGCTCATCACTTTTGCGGTCGATAAGGCCTTAATATTTTACACCTAGCTCACAGATGCATAGGTTGATGCCAACCCATTGATTAAGAAAATGAACGCAACAGAATTGACAATTTCTTAGGTCACAATAGTCGATGTTGATGTTGTTTTTCAACTCACCCATGAACTCCAAGGCATTCTCAATGAACCTGATCGAAAATTCAAGGAGTTTGTGCATGAACTGAGGAACACAGTTATGTCCATTGCATTGGTTATTCAACGAGGTAGTTGGCTTGAGGACGAGCCAAGTAATAGTGGTGGGGGGTTGTTGGCACCCAAAGTCACACAAACGAAGTTGTGCGTGCTCAAGCAACTGCACGAGGGGTAACAAGATGCATGCACACTAGATCACGTTTTGATAATGCGCGCTGGTTCAATTTTTTCCAAAGCATGTTGGTTCAAGTTTTGTGATATGTGCCAGAAATCAAGAAGACAACGCGTGCATGACAGAATCAAAAAAATAATATTTTCGAAATCTCCTTGAATCATTACTACCAGCAACACTAGGGAATGTGGAGCAGAAAGAATATGAGTTGGAAAGGTGGTTAATATTTCCATGATTCCATAGAGGTAATATTGAAATGTAGGAAGGCGACAGAAGTGTGCGACACTATCATCTGGAGGCAACTGGAGGAACGAGTGGGGTAGAACTAAAAGAGACAGAGCGCCAAAGTAGAGAAGGATATAAAAGGAAGCAACGACAAGATAAAGAGGGTTGTTGTTGGGTTTTTGGTTGGCTAGTTGGTTAGCTGGTGAGCCCATTGGCTTGTGAACTTGTGAATTGTTGTTGTGGAAGTAGTATTGATGTTATTGAGCTCACTTTGAGCATATTTTTTGTAATGTCTTTGATTGTGAGTCTAAGTCTGTCCTCTATAGAGAGTCTGAATAGATGCGCATGGCATGATGTAAGGTAACAATAAGGAATTTCTTAGAAGGGTTGGGATTTATTTCTTTCAATATATGAATTTCTTAATGTATGTTTGTAAATGATGGAATGAAGATGATAATAAAGATGCAATGATTCTGGTCCCATGATGTGTTGCTCATGTGTTGTTGGAATGTTTTGTTTCTGTTATGCTTTGTTGTTTGTTAAGGAATGTATGGTTTCTCTTATGTTTTATCATTTGTTAAATACACTGCACTGAATAACATGGATGCAATCCTAGATGGATCTTTGTGTAATTAGTCCTTCATTGTCGACATAAGACCAGATGCTCTTTGTGATCCTCATGGCGTCTCAAGTGAGACCTTTCTCAACTTTGGCTGAGGATTGTTATGTCGATGCCTTGGGTTTTTTTTTGGTCACCTATGGACAAACCCTAAGTCTTAATCCCCAATGTTAAGAAGGATGCGTGCAAGCGTGAAATGACCCAACACTTGGTTGACCCCATATGCCCAAAAAATAAGTAGACACTAGTATTTTTCATATATAGTCAATCTTAAACTCAAATTTCCAAAATTTTCTTTTGTTTTAGGGTAAATCTAGGGTTTTAACAACTTATACTTAATTTTCAGCCATCAAAACCCTACATGTCTAGGGTTTCCCTTGCATTTTTACTTAAAAATCATTTTTATTTGAAAATTCCCCTAACTGGTTTGTATTACAACACTTTTAGTGCTGGATGTCTTGGTATTTTTGGCTATTATATGCTCTTAAATTTTTAGAAACTGGTAAGTTGTATAAACCCTAGTTTTATTCCTTGTTTTAACCCTAAAAAATCACTTGATTATAATATGTTTACGTGGTTGAAACCTATTGTTATTATAATTTGTTTACTACTATAATTTCTTATCTTGTTTGCAAGTTTTATGACAACATTTAGTGATTTTCAAATATGGAATGTTTCAACATAATTTTTCATTGGATAATAGTTAGTAATCACTCAAAAACAACCCTAAAGTGAGAAAACCCTAAATCTGAAATTTACTTTGAGTAACCACCTAATCTATAACTCATATATCATAATTTGTTGGTGGTAATTTTGGTAGTAACATAGATGACTTTAAACTTGACTTTGTTTTTCCTTAGGAACCCTAAGTGCTACTATAGAATCCTTCCTTCTTTTGGATTTGTCCTTCATTAAAACGAGGGAAGTACTTGTCTAGGTGACAGTATCAACACTTTCATGTTCCACTAGTCTTTGTACCTTGTAAAATATTTGCACTAAGCTACAAGTTTGTGTGATAACACATAGAGAATGTGGCAGAAAAGTATGTTAAACTAAGGGCATGAATCCCATTGCAAAGATTTGTTGAAAACATGTTAATTAAAGTTTGAAACAAAAATTCCAACAAGCTATTATGATTGTTTCTAATGCCATAAACACTAATTTAAATGCCCTACAGATTTGCTAAGGAGAGAATCCCCTAAAATTAAGCCTTAAATCTTGGAATAAGTGAGGGTAAAAAATAGTATGGTGGGCTAGGATTATTTTAGGATGGGGTACACCCTTCTCTAGGAAAAAATAATAATCATGGCCTCATGAAAGCACAAGGAAAATTCCTTAGGTCGAAATTCAATCCTCTCACCCATAACCACCATTTAATGCTAAATAAAAAACTACAAAATAATAAGCAACTCTCAAAGGGGGCGAGTAGGGTTTTAGAACAAAATTAGCAATGAAGAAGGCTCTAGAGAGGGGAAATAATCTCATCTAAGAGGGTGCACTAAGTCAACACTCATGGGAGTTTCCCAAAGAAAATATTTCCAAAAATAGTAAGTAAAACCTCATGTGGGCCCACCAAGTATACTCTCAACAACGCCAAAATGCAATCGATCCCTAAATTTCAAAGAGCTCAAAATTGTTTGAAATCTAACTCTACTACTATACACCACAATGTATATCCAAAAGTTTAGTGACCCTTCTAAAAATAATATTGTTAATAATAGACCAAAGTCCATGCTCCCAGAATAAATTAAAACACAAACCGTATGCAAATATCCCAATTGGGTACTCAAATATGTATTCATCATGTCCATCTACCCAAAGTTGTAAATCACTAAAAATAGTAGCTACTAAAAATACAATTTGTTAAAAATAGCCATTCTAAGATATGCCTCAAATTCGAACTCCATGTACATCTCCCCAAAGGGTATCCAAAACTATGATCAAATCTCAAAAAAAGATGAGTGTTAAAAAACTACAAGAACCAACTAGACCATACCCTTTGGAGGTATTTGACCTCCCATACTTGCTATGAATATTGCACTGAACCTGCAAGCATGGGGAAATTGATCTACTAAAAACACAATCAATTAAATGTACCTATATACGACCCACTTTCTCAAGAACCTATCTTACCATCAACCCTTGAATAATAAAACATGTGACCATGTGACAAGTCTAAAAGGGACTCCAAAAGAAGTCAATGCCACATTGATGGACTAACTAACTAGTCCATCGTATAATGTAACCATCAACAAAATAAGATAGGCACTCCAAATTGGATTTTGAAGAAATCCAATCTAGGTGCTAACAATAGGAAAATTCAATGCTTGTAGAGTTCTTGGTCTTCAATTCCTCATAATTTTCCCTTTGACATATACATATTATACTTCCGTTTTTTCTTCCTTTTATAAATATGAGCCACTCTCTAGTTTAACCTCTCTAACTAGTTGTCTAGTTTCCAACTTGTTCGTGCATCTTCCTGGCACCCACAATTATTTATTCCCTACCATTCCATTGCCTCTTCTTCATTCCTCAGACACACAACTTCTATTATATTATCTAAGCTTGATTTTCTCTTATTTACCCTTGTCCCAAATATCAAACTCTCCAATATAAAATAACACTAATAGGATGAGGTGGTTCCAAATCTTCAACCTTCTTGGTCAATGAAGTAGTGATTGACAACTATTCAACTAAAAACCAGTATGTTGAATTGAAAGAGGCATGGATTTAGTCACACACATGAGTACATAACCAAATTATTCAACTCAGGCACTGTTCTACTCATTCTCAATAGCTACTAAAATACATCTGTACAAATTATAGAATTCATACTTTTAATGCTCTACTACTTTTGCTCCTAAGAAACTTCTACTCAAATTCCACTATCTAGCTTTAACATCATGATTCATTATATTGGCTACCTAGCTCTAATTCCTAGAATCAATTTGCAAATATCTTATCAAGGAATATATTGTCAAGGGTCCATAAGGCAACATATTGAAAATATCAAGATTTTTTTTGTAAATTAGCGAAACATATCAACAAGAATAAACTCAGATCTAAGTATCTATGAAAATATCGAACAAATCAACAACCTGAAAAAATTGAGAAAAAATTATCTTTTGGGGTTACTCTAAAAGTGTTTACACCATGTTTGGGGTGCTTCATGAGATTGGGAGTACATGGTGTATGTTTATCACCTGGATGGTCGAGTATGGATTGGTTCATGGAAGATGGTCTATGATGGATTTGTAGGATGGAGACAACTTGCTCAATGATTTCTTTGTATTCTTTCCTTGGGTGTTGGAGTTCTCTTGTTTGCTTGGTGGACATATTTCATTGTGGCCACATGGAGATATTAACTTGATTGGGAAATTCACTACCTGGGAGGAGGAGTATCATGCATCATGGAGTAGGGAATAAGGCCCTAAATAGCATGGGGTTGCTTGGATTCCTATTTGGAGGCTTGGAGTTGGATTGGGGACACCTGGACTATGATAATGTTCTCACAATGGGAAACTAACCTAGTGGAGTAAATTGCTTATAAGGATCGATGGAGTCCATGGAGGCTTGTGTCCAAGAGGTGTGGACTTACCTTGTGTATATACATCATCTTGTAGCCCTTATTGTGTATGACATTACTTTGGAGCATGACACATGTACTTTGGAGTGGAGCACTTCACATGTGTTGGCCTACAAGTGCTCATTGTAGGTTTCTTGTAAGGGCTTGGGGCCACATCGTATTGTTGGCATCCATTACTTATCATATATATATATATATATATATATATATATATATATATATAGGAAGGAGGGATTCCTTCTCAATAATCATCATCACATTTTTTCTTTGTGCTTAGCTTCTTGAAGGAATTTTCTAGCGTTCATGAGGAAACTCTAGGAGTTATGAAGTCTAGAGAGAATGCCATGGATTGGATCTTGATCATTGTGATCTAATAGGGTTTAATTCTATGAATAAGATGTTAGTGATGACTTCTCATATATGTCATTCATTCATAATATATTTCACTCTTGTGTAGAGATGTAACATAGAGAAGAGTGTGCACTAATATTCCCTCTCTCTATGAGTCACTAGGGTTTCTTGGTCTTCTTGGAGTATCTTGAAGCATATTGGAAGTCTAGGGTTAGGATTTACCCCTTAGAGGTTGGAGAGTAGGGTTTTGTGATAAAACCCTAGGGTATATTTGGTGGAGAAGAAGAGAAGATGGCGTATTTCCTTGAAGGACTAGTTGGAGTGACTCTTGCATGTTAGATGTCCTTGGTTGAGCTAGGGGTTTCATTGTTTTCCTTAGCTAGGGTTTTGGAGGGCTAGTGGTTTGTACTAGCCTTGAGAAAATTATATGGTATGTACATGAAATTCATATTTAACATATTAATGAAGTTTTTAGATGTCCAAAACCTGTGCAATTTCCAGATTTAATTTTCAGCAATATATGTTCTTCATATATTGTTATTATAGCTATAAATGTCCCTTTGATTTGGCATAAGTAAAAGGATAATTGGTTGAAATATTTGACATCATAATTGAATAATATAAGGGTTGTTTTTCTCTCACTATATCTTCTCTTTTACTACTATTATAACTATTGTAAAAGTGAATTTTTATATCTGATTTATGTGGTATAAGTTGCCCTAGAGGGATGAAACTTATCTAGACATATTGGTATATTTTATCCTTGGATTGCATAGAATATTAGGTTGTTATAAAGTGAAATATTGTTCTCTTTCTGGTGTTTTTTTATACTCTATTTCATAACATCCCTAAGAATGAAAATTCACATGTTTAAAATATGAGAAACCTCTAGTCAAAGAATTGAAATTTTATGTTTTGTGTTAAATCTCCAACATCAGAAAATTCCAACATGGTGTTAGAGCTTCTTGTGGCTAATATCACTCTAGAGTAAGAGGGAGCGTGTATTTTAGTTGAATATTGCATGGAGGAGGTGCTTGACCTTGTTTGAGGTTGTTGTGTGTGATACCCTAGGTTGCTTGAGATGAGCAGTTGCACCTGTGAGAGGTTTTGATGGGTTTCTCTTGTGATGAGAGGTGATGGATATAGTACATTGATGATTTTTATGGATGTATTTTTAGTAGGTGTGATGCCTAGGACCCGTGATAGGTCACTAATTTGTTCCATGGGTTTCCAATGATAGGCGGTATATCTATGTGATTATTGGCTAGTATGGTCTTATTTTCAACATGTGAGATGCCCAGGTGGACCTACTATAGGTGGTTGAGTTTTTATAGTAGATCCTAGTGTTTTTCACATGTGATAAGTAGAGGATCTTCTTCATATTGCAAATTTTCTAGGATGGATATGACTTTGGTCTCTTTCTTGTCCTCTAACATTATTTCTCGTGTTGGATGGTATGTGGACAATGGAGCTTTGAGACATATGACATATGATAGGACATAATTCAACAAATTTCAAGAGCAAGAGAGAGGCATGAGCATGGATCTTGGTGATGATACAACTTATCTTGTGAAAGGAGTTGGTCCCATTTCCTCTCAAATGCCTTCAGGTGATGTTCTTGAGTTGGATTCTATCTTATTTGTTCTTGGTATGAAGAAGAATATTATTTCAACATCTTGTATAATAGATGTATAATGGAGAGATTTTTTTTAGAGATAACAATGTGTTAAGAACCAAACATCAATATAGCATAGAAAAACCTCAGAAAAAGTACTCAACGCCTTGAAAAAGAGATAATTTCAGATAATAAGCCTCTTCGAGGGGGCAAGCTCCTTTTACCCCACTTAAATGTTCAAGTACAAGATGATTCAAAATGAAAATG
>ML787811.1:133838-147097 GCA_009831015.1 Picea engelmannii | reverse complement strand
TGAAATATCCTTCTAGCTTTGAGAAGGCACATGCATGGTGGGATGTCATGGAGACAAGTTAGAAACCTATCATGGATGTTTGGATAGCATGTACAATGATACTTCTATAGCTTACAAGATCGATATTCCAACATAGTGCGACATTGTGGTGAGCATAGGTGTGATAATTGACGAGGACATGAGGTCTTCAAATTCATAAGATTATCCTTTAGTGATTAATAAGAAAGAGGAGGTTGTTGTTCCAGACACTGATTCAAAGAATCAAGATGAGTCAGATTTAGAGGGAGATGAGGTGAGATTGGGTGTGGATATTCCCTCACCTACTACATCTTGTAGAAAACTAAGATGTATTACCTAGACTTTACAGGAGGCTCGAGAGCATCTAAGAGCACCTAGATATTTAGTGAGAGTGAGTGTACCTCTTAGGAGGTATGCTAGTCATATTGCATTGGTTTCTTCCATCCATGAGCCTTTCACTTACTCAGAAGAGGAAATCTCTGATACCTTGACGGAGGGTGACATTGATATTGATTCAATGTTCGTAGCTAAAAGGGGTATTGTAGAGTACATGGACCATTTTGATGGATTCTCTCAAACATAGGGAGTTGTCCATGGATTATCTTAGATAGAAGGAGTTACCATGATGTTACTCTTTCTTCAAGATTATCTCGAGATAAGGGATTTGATTGAGTTCATATTTTTTTAGTTGTTGGAGGATTTGAGGTACATTAGAGGGATTCTCATGATGATAGGTTGTTGATGGCCTTGCATAGGTTCTTACCTATACCATGAGCTTTGTATTCCAATATCGAGGAGTTAAACTGTGCATATTTCTATCATTGTGACTTTGATAGATCTGATCCACTTGTATTTGTTTTGTATGAAGATATGATTATGTTTATAGGATGTTCTGGACAACTCATGATGTGTTATCCATTGATTTTTTCCTAACATGTTGACTTGGAGGATGATGGAGTTTTGCAAGTTGATTTTTTTCCAAGGTTATGTTCCTTCATATTCATAAGTGGTCATTATTATTTAGAGTATCGAGATGTTGTGATAGAATGGGTGACAAATTCTTTACATGGGATAGTTGTTGATTCCAACGCTGCAACCAGTATAGATTTGTAGATAGCAAGTTTGGTAGAGTTGCAAGGGGAGTCAACAGGTGTTGGTGTAAACAATTTCTTCATAAAGAGGGGGTGTTATCTTCCAGATTTACTTTGAAAGTGCTTACACCATGTTTGGGGTGCTTCATGAGATTTGGGGTACGTGGTGTATGTTTAATCCTTGGATGGTCCAAGATGGATTGACGCATAGGAGATGGTCAATGATGGATTTGTACGATGGAGACAAATTTATTGGTTATTTATTGACCTCAATTAGGTGTTTTCTTGGCATTCATCCCTTAGGTGTTGGAGTTCTATTGCTTGCTTAGTGGATGTCCTTCATTGTTTTCACATGGAGAGGTTCACTTTCTTGGAGAATACCCTACCTGAGAGGAGGAGTGTTGTGCATATTGGAGGAGGGCATCAAGAACTAGATAGCATGGGGTTAATTGGATTCATGTTTGGATTAAAGTGTTATTTTTTGTAAGGGGAAACTGACCCAGTGGTGTACATTGCATAGAAGGATCAATAGAGTCTGTGGAGGCTTGTGTTAGAAAGGTATGAACTTACCTTGTGTAGCTACATCATCTTGGAGTACTTTTTGTGTATGACATCACCTTGGAGCATGACACATGTACTTTGGAGTGGAGCTCTTCACTTGTGTTGGCCCACAAGTGCTCATTGTAGATTTATTATAAGGGCTCATGCCCACATTGTATTGTTGGCCTCCTTTACCTCTCATATATAAAGAGGAATTAGAGTCTTTTTCAATCATCATCATCACACTCTTTTCTTTGTGCTTAGCATCTTGGAGGAAGTTTCTAGGGTTCATAAGGAAACCCTAGGAGGAATTATGAAGTCTAGAGACGACATATTGGCTTGGAGATTGATCCTTGTGAGATACTAGGGTTTGCTTATGTGAAGAATCCATTGGTGATGACTTCTCATATATATCATTGAATCCTCATGTATTTCACCCTTGTGTAGAGATGTGACATAAAGAAGAGTGTGCATTCGTCTTCCCTCTCTCTCTTGGTCTTCTTAGAGTATCTTGGAGAATCTTGGAAGTCTAGGGTTAGGGTTTATCCCTTGGAGGTTTAAAATTATGGGGTTGTGATAAAACTCTAGGGTATGTTCGGTGGAGAAGAAGAAGAGAAGAGGATGTCATTCCTTGGAGGACTTGTTGGAGTGGTTCTTGCATGTTGGAGTTCCTTGGTTTAGCTAGGGTTTTCGTTGTTTTCCCTAACTAGGGTTTTTTAGAGAAACGATTCGTACTAGCCTTCAGAGAAGGATATGTTATGTACATGAACTTCATCTTGAACATATTAATGATTTTTTCAGATGTCCAAAACTTGTGCAATTTCTAGATTTGATTTTCAACCATATATGTTCTTCATATATTGTTATTTACAACAATATATTCCTTATTGATTTGACATAAATAAAAGAACAATTTGTTGATAGGTTTGACATCGTAATTGAAGAATCTAAGAGTTTTTTTGTTGCTTCTATAACTGTCAGTTTACTAATGTTATAACTATTTTAAAAGTGAATTTCCAGATCTAGTTTGTGTGGGATAAGTTCCCTAAAGGCACGAAACTTATCTAAATAATTTGGTATATTTTTTCCTTGGATTTCCTAGAAAGTTGGGATGTTATAAAGTGAAATATTGTTCTCTTTTCATTGTTGTTTTATACTCTATTTCATAATAGCACTAAGGCCAAAATTCACAGGGTTAAGGGATAGGAAACCTTTAGTCAAAGAGATGAAATTTTCTATATTGCATTAAATCTCCAACATCAAAAAATTTCAATAAAAGAATAGGAAATATTGAGAGAAATCGAAGATATTTGAAACACTGCCTAGCATCCTATTTATTGATTCAAAACTAACTCTTCAACACCCTCTACAACTCTTCATGGTCCAATCTAGTTGTTCAAATTCATCTCCAATTTCTTAGAGCCACCCTTGACCTTTCAACTTCATTTAGTGCATTGTTATTAGACGTTTTCTTTATTGCTAGCATGCTCATATGCATAATCCTTTTCATGCTCATCCTACACATTTAGAATTTTTATCCACACTAACATCATCCTCTTTGAGATCCATCAACTATTTGCATACATTCTTCCCATATGAACAAACTACATGTTGTATCCTACCACACTCACACATTTTTTCCCATTATTATTTTTATCCCCATTTTGTGGGATAACTAAGGATATGGTGTCTCGAGGCCCTCAGGTTGCAGACATGGAGTACTGAGAGACATCTCGACCAACAATGTCCACCTACACAAACGGAGACCCACCTCACCACCATGGTTCCAGGTTCGTCATGATGGTATCCACCACATCAGCTGGCCTCTGGAAGACATTGAGTCTTTCTCCCTGAGGTAAAAGTCAGGTATTATGGTGAGTGTCATTTCAATATTTGAGGAATTTGAGTTTGTTTCATCTATCACTTCTTTTGATTATGTGACATTTGCTTGGAAATTATGCTCTTTTCCCTGTTTCACTTTGGTGGTTGACATTGCGCCCTTGCAAGTGGGTCATCCTCAGGGATAGGTTTGCTACTGAGACATCCTCTTGATGAGTCATCGTGCCATTCCCAACCATACCTGTCACTTTCCACACTTCATCCCCTCATCTCCTTACCTTTTTGGATTTTCAGGTGTATTGACCCAAGAAGGGGTTGTCCCTCATTTCATGGGAAGAAAGGGGTTGAAGGCCCAAAGGCTTGTAGCTAGAAAAAGATAAAAGTCTACTTATGAACCTTACAGATGCTCTCCCAAAGAGGTCTTGATAGAAATGAAACGCTTCTCCTAAAGAATCAAAGACCTGCAAAAGAAAATTAACATTATATAAATATCCCCACTTGTTGAGGTGTGTACACTTATGCGGTGTCCATTTCTTTCCTTGCATATGCACTTTGTGTACCTCTAGATTCAAGTGGCCTTATCATACTACCCCAAATCTAATAAATTCACCAATAGGGAGTACCCAAGGTTTTGGATTATTAATTAATTAATGGCATTGAATGGGCTTGGAAAAAGGTTGCATTGAAAATGAAAGTGAAACACACCCTCTACAAAGGAACCCATAAATGAGACACTACAGGCCCTTGTATGTCATGAAACCCATTCCCAAAAGTCTTTCCTCGATCCATGACATCTCATCCACATGAATTAGAAGTAGGTCCCCTCAGAAAACACTCCTAAACTTGAGGTGTGATTCACCCAATAGGTTGTTTTGTCAACCCTCCCATACCTAAACTTGGAAAATTGCATAGGGTCTTTGAGCATTGGTTTATTTTGATGAGGTGGTCTGAATGTACTTGCTTAGATGGATATTTTTATTGATTTGATTTACTCATCATGATGCTTTGAATTGATATCCTTGGAGGGTGTATCCATTTGTCTTTGCAGGACATAGCTGGTAGACAGTTTTGGAGGAACAAGCCAAGCTTGGGCTTCCATGGGGCTTGAAGCCCACGGGTTGGATACCAGGGCCCACATCCCAGATGAAGAAGAATTGAATTTTGAGGCCTATAAGACATCATGGAGGACCAAACCTATCCCCTACCACCCAAACGATTTTCCTAAGAAGGCCAAAACGTCACCCTTGAGGTATTGATGTCATAGTAGGGCTAGGGTTTGGTGGTGGTTGAGGAAACTTGGCATGTTTTGAAGGAAGGAAGCCATGGATTGTGGAGAAGAGGCTTGGATCAAGGACATGTGGCATTTGGATGCCTAGCTCACCCATATCCTACTCCAATGACTTTCAAAAAGTGCCAAAACGTCACCCTAGAAGGGTGACATCTTACTTAGGGTTTCACTTATGTGCAAATTTTGAATTAAAAAGGTATTATTTTATGTAAAGGGGAAATATTAGGGATTTTGAACCCTTATCTTGTGGCTTACCCTAAATTATGTGGACAAACTATGTTTAGAACATTTTGTATAAATAGAGATCATTTGTATCTCATTTGGATATAGCTCTCCCATTATGAGAATCCTTCCTAGCTGAAATTCGTTCCCTCTTTTGGAAATATCTATCTCTTGTGATTTTGTTATGGTTTCTTCATGCTATTGGTGGAAGAAGTAGTACGCTACCTCTCTTGGAGCTATTCTCTTGCATTTATGGTGGATTTATCTTGGTAAAAGGAGGTTTATTTTGTCATTACTTGGACTAGGTAAGGATTTTATCTTATTGATGCTTCATTACTTGGTTACAAGTTTAATTTGATAGAATTATTGGGAAGTATAAGGGTTTAAAACCCCACCATTATCTATCATTTTTGTCTAGAAATTATTTGTTGCACGAGGTTTTACTAGGAGAAGTAAAAGGGTTTACACCCTCCTAGAACTTCCTAGTTAACATTGCTTGCCTTGGGGAGTAAAAGGGTTTACATCCCCAAGGAGATAGCACTTGTTAGATCTTCATTCACTTGACTCCATAAACTAATAGCTAAAGGAACTAGATATAATTTCATTGGAGAAATAAAATATTGCATTGGCTAACATGAAAACTAGGGATTTTGAGATTGTCTAAATTGGATTCAAGTCTATGGTTTATGTGTTTGGTTGAGCCACTAGGGCATCATATTTTGTTAAGTGATTCTTATTGTTGTCATAAAATTTTATCTAAAACCATTAGGGCTGCAGAAACCCTAATACAACTCTCTTAATAACTCACAAACCAATCGTCAAAAGTTGCTAAAAGTTTGCCACTACCCTCTACTAGTCTCAGCGCACTTTTTTGGTGGATTGTTGGAAATTTTTGGTGGTTGATCTATTTGTTGTAAAAACATGTATGCTACAGACATAAGGCTGCAATTATATCTATGTAATACTAATTTCTTACCACCTTGTTTCATGTTGAAGTCTTTCTCTTTCATACTTGAGTTAAACTAGTCATTGATAGCTTGTCTCTTGCAATATTAACTAGACTTTTAGCAACTTTATTTGCAACTCTTATTATCATTTTTTTCTGATATATATTATTTTTTATTGCTGCAATTAGGGACAAAAATCTTAAATTTATTTTCCAACATATTATTGGGCTTGTATCTTTGTTTTCCTTGTGTCTCGAGCAAGTGCAATCACTACTTGGCAAGTATACTATGTTGTGGCATATCTTCTACCATCTACGAGACTTTTTTCAATCCATTCTTACCTTCCATCATTGACCTACAGGGGGAATCTTCATCATATTTCCATCTTCCACCTCGTTTCCCCTAGGGTCACTGAGATCCCCCCCTTGAGGTGATGAATTCATCTCTAAAGTGATGGGAATACCTATCTAAAGTTACAGTGGGTAGGTGTTCTATTAGTTGTCGCCATATTGTGGTTTGGGTCGGTATTTTCCCAACCTACAACTTGTAAAATAAATGTTTTCATCGTTGCCAGGGAGGATATTGAATCCTCTTCCAAACCCTAAAGACACTTTGGAAAGCTATATCAAAGCCTTCCCCTAGATTTCCTAGCGACTCCAATTGAAGGACGTTCCCCTTCCACCCTTGATGAACTCTTCTTGAGGCTCATCTGGCGACTCCATCTTCCAAGAACCCACCTTTCCTTGTTTTCCCTTTTCCATCCTTTGATGAGCCTTGAGTTAATCTGGCGACTCCATTGAGGTATTAGCCTAAGTAATGGAACCATGGCCTCATGAGACTTACCATGGGATTTCCATAAAGTCCATCCTTCTTTGGATATTCAAAATATCCTTGGATATCCAAATCATTACTCCTTGGAGTGGAGGGAAAGTTTCCCTAAATTAATGGTGATCCATCTCTAGCAATCATCCATATCGTCAATTATATGAAGTATTCCTCAATCGTAAATGTGCTACATGAAGATGTGCTAATGAAAATTTGTGTATCTTCACTGGAATCAAGTCAAAGGAGTTGGCTTGCACACTCATGTAAGAGGAAGAGTATCCCATCTTCTACAAATATCATTGAATAATTTCTCAAGCATTATCAACCAGCTACTCAAGATCTACAAAATACTTTCCAAGAGGTCAAACATGTTATTTTCAGAGAATTTTTTCTGGTGGATGAAGAAACAATAGATGAAGAAGTGCTTGAAGGACAAATATATGAAGAGAGTTACAAGGAAGATATCGATGAATTTTCTCATGTTGAATATCCGAACAAGACATTGGATGAAGATGAAGTGCTCATATCTTCCTTTCCATTTGATAAATACATACATGCCTTTGTTCCTCTTGCACACCAAGAAGATAACATGATGAGTTGTAATCCTTTTGAAGATCTTGTTGACACTTTGGTCCATGACTTTGGAAATGGAGAAGTATTAGAGGAACCCTTGGATGCAATCGATCATTTTTGGAAAACACAAAAAAAGAATCCTGCACTAAGGATCAATCCCCTCATGATGAAGAGGTGATGGAGGGGCATGTCCATAAAGAGAAAGAAAAATCCCGATGAGGCGCAATGTGTTGATACATTGTTATCTTTGCTCCCGATTTATGATGGTGAGTTATTTAAAACTTGTCTTCTTCCTGCACATGAGTATGAAGAAATGATTAGCCTCAATGATGAAAATGATCTTGTGCAGAACCTCTCTGACATGGTTGATCTACACATTGATGATTTCATATAGGTTGGGAGACGTAGATGGGATTTTGGTTTTTTTATTTTTGATAGAGACCCCATTTACAACATTGAGGGTAGCTCTCAAGCAAAAGGGGTTGATTTATCATTGTAAGAAGACTGGTATTCATATATGTATGATTCAGATTCTTGGCAGCCTACTGATGACATGATAACATACTTGTTCTACCCCTTCGAGGATGACTTGTCGCAACATACTCAAGGTGATCTTCGGTCATCCCTTGATATGTACCCTTTTGGGGATGCAGATTTTTTCTTTGAGGATTTTCATCCATTGTGCTCATATTTTGATAGACATCGATCATGGCTAGCTCAAGGCACTCTGAGGTCAATGCCACCAAATAAAAGTACTTTCATATTGAGATGTTTGGTGGGGATTTACAGATAAAGAAGATATGTTTCTTAAGTCCAAGGGAGGAGTTTTGATCTATACATGAGGCTATGCCTTACCCCATTTCCCCCCTTTTGGGAAATCAACATGTTTTCTTGGGATCCTTTACCTCCTCTCAACATTCAGGGGGCAATGACATTTCAAGCGAAGATGAAGAACAAGCCCTTACATATGAAGAGAACGTTGAAGAAAACCCTACTTATTTGTTGACACTTGATTTTATTGAAACATATCATAGATTAAATTCCTTATGTGCTATAATCGCACAAAAATATGGTTTCAGTGATGAATAATACTTCCATGAAATGCATCATGTTGAGGATCCACTTGAATTTTGCCTGAATTTTGTTCTTGCTACTTACAAAGACAAAGATATGTTCAATTAAAGTCATGAATATGAGCCATCATATACATATGATAGTCATGTTCAGAGATGGATCAATCAAGCTTGTGGATGTTATTTCCAACAGGATTTCCTCCCTCCCACCCATCTCCATGAGTTTCATTTCATCATTGATTATATGTCTATTTATGCTCATGATCATTACGTGCTTGAATTATCTTTGTTGTATTACATAATTAAGCACAGGGGGAGATACTTTGATGAGATGATCAACTGGTTCCATTGGTTGTATGATTTCACCTGACATTTCAGGACCTAATCTTCAATGCCCTAGGGCCCCAGGTAAGTAGGTAGTTCATTTTGATTTCCTTCATATTGCATATTTATTGCTCATTTAGTTTAGTCGCATTTCATTTTTGGTTTTTCATTTTTCTCTGCTTGCATTATTGATTTACATTATATATATGAAAATGCTAAAAAAAAATTATAGATTAGTTTCATTAATTATTTTGATGTATATGGATGAAGGGTGATAGAAGGGTTGTCCCTCATTTCATGGGAAGAAGGGGCTGAAGGCCCAAAGGCTTGTAGTTGGAAAAAGATAACAACCTACTTATGAACCTTCCAGATGCTTGCCCAAAGAATTCTTGAGAGAAATGAAACACTTTGTTGAGTCTCCATTTTGACACCTCTATTACCCTATATTATCCTCCATCTGAGTCAGTTTTACCTCTCACATGTGCATATGTTGACCATTTCCTCCACAAATCCACTTAGTGACCTTGTCCATGTGCATAGAGAGGTAATTTATGATTAAGGCATGATTTGTTTAGTTTTCTTGATTAATTTCAATTAAATGATCGGTTATGTATGTTCCTAATCAATTTGACTCTTAAACAACTTCATCTGGTAATTCACTAATTCAGTACTGCAACCATAGAATGATCTGATACCTTGTCTGATCCGGTACCTATGCTCCACCTATTCCGGTACCAATGTTCCACCTATTCTGGTACTCCACGTCGCATTCAGTACCAACTCAACATCGCATTCAGTACCAAATAACAATTGCATCCGGTACCAGTCTTATGCCTGATCCATTATTGTCTTTGCACCTGATCCGGTACTCATGGTCGTGACTGTGTTGATCCAGTACTAAAACCCTGTCTACAGAATTCCGGTACCAACATTCTGGTACTGGATTTGCACATCGATTTCCAGGAACATAACGATGAATCACAAAATTTGGGGACATGGGTTTTATCCATAGAGGGATTTTCATGCAGAAATGTGTGCTATAATCCCCATATATCACACATGTGGACCTCTATATCAGGGGGAACGATTCATCCTAAATCATTGCCAATTTTCTAGAAATTCTAGGATCATTCCCATATTCATGGGAAATGCATTTTCTTGATTAGATAATAGTTGTACTCGAACTCCATTGATGGAAATGGTTTTTATTTGATTGTTCATGGATTGGATTGTCTAGAGCCAAATTTATAATGTAAAAAGTATATAAATTGATCTTTTAAGATCTTTTGTTCCTATAGTAGATTCCTTTCTAAAAGTTATGATAATTTTGTTTGGAATTTTATGAGAAGGTAATCTCTGCATCCTTTTAATGAACACATAATAATAGAAGGTCTTCAAAAGTAGAGAAGGCATCCTTGTCAACATAACATAACACTTAAGGGAGTGCTTCATGACCTATTTCTTCAAATTTCTTCTTTTTCCTTAAGTTGTTAAAATTGATGCATTCATGCTTTATCATTACCTATTTATTTTAAGACCACTATTTCACAAGGATGATCAATTAAATTATCTTTTTAATAGCAGTTGAAACTGAATGTTAATTCCAAACTATTTTATTCATAGCTAATAATTCAACTTTTGACATTTTCTCTAAATTGTTTGTTAGCAAGCATGAATAAAAATCTAGTTTTAATTAGTTCTATTGGTTTGTTTTTAGCAGATGTTTGTAACCTTCTGAGCATCCATTTTTAGCGTCTCACATTGTTTGCATGAGGCCATGCAAAAACTCAGGCATGGGGGAGTGGTTGCTGAGACAATAGTAATTAGGTTTATTCTCTAATAAAATGGAAGTAGCAACAAAAACAATGTTTTTCCGGCATGATACTTCAACAAAGAAAATTCATATGTTTCTTCCTGCAGCAACAATGATTTCTAACATCTTCTATAGCTTGACACTCAGAGTATTCCAGCCACAAGGAGAAGCCTACAAATTCCAGTTTGTAGAATACACCAACAGGTACCTTATCCACTTCTCATTTGCATACTGGAATGAAATTTTGTGGTGATCTGGTACTGGATATAACATCTATGTGCTATTCTGGTACTACAAATATTCTTTCTGTGTTCATCCAGTACTGGATAACATCTCTGTGATATTCCAGTACTGCAAATATTTTCTCTGTGTTTTTATGGTACTGCAACAAATTCACCCCTATTCTCATCCGATACTGGGAAAAAAGAAATCTGCGTTCATCTAGTACTAAGGTGATCTGGTATTGGTAATGAGTGTTGGGTATGTGTTATATTCTTTGCACGAGTAGTATTGTTTGAGCATATGCATCGGGAGTGCAGGGGGGTTAGAGGGGCAGCCCCCCCAAAAATTTTTTCTACCTCGAGAAACATGTCACCTACCTCGAGAAATGTGTCACATATTTAGGTGGTTTTTCGGCACATTTTTTTTGTCGATGGTTTTCTATTTTCTGGTTAATAATTAGGGTTTTGGACTAATCCAGGGCATTGGGTTAGGGTTTTGGATATCGTTGTCTCCTATATGTATATTGTATTGTAAACAATGTATCACATATGAATGAATATAGAATATACTGGTTTTCCCGGTTTGGGTTTCCAGGGGAAAAATCTCTGTGTAATGTTTGTATTTTCCATTGTATCTTTTCTGTTATTTTTCTGAATATTTTTTTGTAGTAGATATTGTACAAGGTTAGAATCTACATTTGGTATCAGAGATTTATTGGCTTCAGGGGGACGCCTTTGTGGTCAAGGGTTTGGATCGGGAATGTGATAAGCCTTGTTACAGTGGGAGATCTGTGGTATTGATTTTTTAGGTGAAAAGAAATGGCAAGCAATTCGAAGCTGGAGATCGAGAAGTTTAATGGGAAAATTTTTGAGTTGTGGAAGCTAAAGATGGAAGATCTATTGGTGGACAATGATCAGTGGATCGTGGTCGATCCAGGTACTGCACCTACAAGAACTTCAGTAAACGACTGAAAAAATTTGGATCGGAAGGAAAAGAGTACACTCCAACTGTGTCTCTCCGATTCAGTATTACTGAATGTGTCAGAGGAAGCTAGAACCAAGGATTTATGGGAAAAGTTGGGGAAGTTGTATCAGTCTAAGTTCCTAGTGAATAAACTATTCCTGAGAAATAATTTGTATAACCTGAGGATGAGAGATGGAGACTCAGTGGTAGAGCATTTGAACACCTTCAATACTGTGGTAAGTCAGTTAGTATCTGTTGAGATTAAAATTTCAGATGAAGATAAATGTATCAGTTTATTGTGTTCTTTACCATACTTGCGAGATAGTCTAGTTGTGGGCATAGGTATTAATGCACTTCCTTGAAGTTTGAGGAAGTGGTCTCATCTTTGTTGTCAGAGGATATGATATGGAAGAATATGGAAGGGCATAACACATATGCATTATTTGCAAGAGGACGTTCCCAGGAAAGAAATAGATCTAATTTCTCAAGTGGGAGATCTAAGTCTAAGGATAGATCTAAATATCCTGGAAATTTTGTAAGGGTATGTTGGAGATGTGGAAAAGAAGGGCACTACAAGAAGCAATGTAGATCCAAAGTTGAGAAAAAGAAGGGATCTGAAGAATCTCATTCTACATAAGAAAATACCTCCAAGGAAGAAGGAGGGGATGTATACTTGGCTTCTTCAAGAACACATGTAGATCATGAGGCATGGTCCTTTCATATGACTCCCCACTAGTACATATGACCAAATTTGTGACGGTTTTTCATTGATATTGTCACACTTATCCATCGCAATTTCCACAAAATCCAAGACTTTTTTTCGTCGCTATATCCACGATCCAAGTGTGCATGGAAACATCGACGAAATTAGCTCTCCACGTGTCATCACCATCAAGATCGGTTAACCCTATGCGTCGTCGCAATTACGAAAAAAATTCGTCGTAATTACAACGAACAATCATGCCAATTACGACGAAAATTTATGCCAAGCCAAAAACTTACGACACAGATGTTGTATGTGCGACGCAAAACCGTGGCAAATTGTGACGAAAATCCATGGCAATAGCGATGAAAATGTATCTCAAGACCAAAATTACGACGTAGATGTTGTATGCGTGACGATAAACCGTGGCGAATTGTGACAAACTTTCGTCCCTATTGCCACGGTTGTTCAAAATAAAAATCTGTTTCCAACGAACTATCGTCGATATTGTGACGATGACTTTAAGTTTAAAATAAATAAATTACATGAGATATGGTATTACCATATTACAATGTAATAGGGAATTACCATATTACAATGTAATATGGTAATGCCATATTACAATGTAATATGGGATTACCATATTACATTGTAATATGGTATACAATTGTAATATTGTAATATTCTCTTGAAAGATGGATGTTAGAGAAAATGTGTAGATCTTTTAGATTGAACAAGATTATAGTATATATATATATATATATATATATATATATATATATATATATATATATATATATATATATATATATATATAT
>ML787811.1:117192-127323 GCA_009831015.1 Picea engelmannii | reverse complement strand
TGCATAACACCATTAAAAATACCAATAACAAAAACATATATTTGTTCACTACTGTTAAATAAATATTAACCATAGTTAATCATTTAAATCTTACTATTTAGGATTTTAGTTTTTCGTAGCCACCCTGGCCTAGTTTATGTTGGTCGTGTTTTTTCACTCTGGCCTTTGTTGCTTTGGAGGTGTCTGGTAGCCTACATATGGAATTTTTGAAAAAAATTAGATATCGGAATTGTTACTTAAAACAGGAAAGAAAAACAAAATGCTCATATTTCACTGATAATATGACATGTGTTGTACCTTGCTTGACTAGCTCGTGGTTGTCGTCCTTGTTTTTCAAACAAGTTCTCCTTTGCATCCTCTATTAGCGCCTTCCACTCTTTCTCAGGAACCATGGGAGGGCGCTTGTGCTTGAGGTCTATTTGCAATTTATCCCTATACTGGGCCCTGGTGTATTTTAAATTCTCGTCAGCTAACTTTGTAATCACTTCCTTGTTGAAAGCGTTGTCGAACAAGTTTACCATGTGATCTATTAAATCATCTTTCTTTTTTCTATCTTGGCCATTCCATCGTGTGCAAATGGTGGGGCCAAACAACTCCAATGATTTGTCATGTAAGTTTCTATAGAAAACATTGTTTCCTGCAGAAACATGTTATTCATTAATTTATAATAATCTCAACAAATGTCCATTTCAATTTCATGAAAAAAATTAATCAATTAATGGGACAATTACCAACAATCTTTTGAATCTTTATCGGAACACATGTGTCATACACCAGAAAGGTGACATCTAGTGATCCGGTGCTTTTAATTCGTTCTGCTCCATGCAGAATAGTATCTTGTGCACCTACACTATGTTCCTCTCCGGAGTCATCATGTGGAGGCCTAGGCTCCAGCTCATCATGCTCCAGCATGTCATGCCGGTCAAAATCACCCTGCTCATCAATGGATTCGAGGGGAACCTCAGGAGGCTCAAAAATCCTCACTTTCACTTTCTTATGTCGACCTTTTTTTTGCATTGGACCATCACTGCTATCTATAGCAGTTGCAGGATCGTCAGGTTCCCCACACACGGGGTTTAAAAACTCCTACAAACGGAAAAATTTTCTTTATCATATCATATACAAAATATAAAACTAAGAAACAGATATGAAATTGTCATAGCTAATAAAAATATGTAAAGATGCCACTTACCCCAAAATTAGTTATTGTAGTTTGTAGCTCTACAATTCTTGCCCTATCATCTTGTGTCAGGGGTCTTTTGCTAATCAAACCTAGATATTCTATGTTAGCCTTCTCCAAGGCCTTCGTTACAATTGTCATTAGGTTTGTTGAATAAAATATTTCGTCCTCATCAATATCTTCTGTGGGAGCCTTCCCACGTTGACCATGCCACAATACATTGATGAATAAAATTAATGAGATGAACTTTAACAATTGAGAAATTTAGTTGTTGTAGTCATAAGTTGTTATTGTATTTAACATTTACCTGGTGAGGCACTGCAAGTGTCTTTCCATGGTCACTCTGGACAGATGTAAAGGGTGATTTTTAGACATGGTCACCCTGGACAGATGTTGACACAATAAATCAATCAACAAAAGTTATGAAATTCACCTCTAACATTAAAAAAATGAAATATTGCAATAATATAAAAAAAACAATAACAAATTTTCAGAAATTTAGTTGTTGTAGTCATAAGTTGTTACTATATTTAACATTTACCTAGTGATGCACTACGGGTTCCTTTCCACGGTCACCCTGGAGAGATGTAGCGGGTGAAACTCGGACACGATCACCCTAGAAAGAAGTTGACACAATAAATCAATCAACAAAAGTTATGAAATTCACCTGTAACATTTAAAAAATGAAATATTGGAGTAATATCAGAAAAAAAAAAAAAAAAATGAAATTTCATAAATTTAGTTGTTGTAGTCATAAGTTGTTACTGTATTTAACATTTAGTTGTTGAGGCACAATGGGTGCCTTTCCACAGTCACCCTGGAGAAATGTAGCGGGTGAAACTCGGACATGGTCACCCTAGACAGAAGTTGACACAATAAATCAGTCAACAAAAGTTATGAAATTCACCTGTAACATTTAAAAAATGAAATATTGGAGTAATATCAGAAAAAAAATAATGAAATTTCAGAAATATAGTTGTTGTAGTCATAAGTTGTTACTGTATTTAACATTTACATGCTGAGGCACAGTGGGTTCCTTTCCACGGTCACCCTGGAGAGATGTAGCGGGTGAAACTCGAACACAGTCACCCTGGACAGAAGTTGACACAATAAATCAATCAACAAAAGTTATGAAATTCACCTGTAACATTTTAAAAATGAAATATTGGAGTAATATCAGAAAAAAATAATGAAATTTCATAAATTTAGTTGTTGTAGTCATAAGTTGTTATTGTATTTAACATTTACCTGCTGAGGCACAGTGGGTGTCTTTCCACGGTCACCCTGGAGAGATGTAGCAGGTGATTTTCTACCATGGTCACCCTGGACAGACATTGACACAATAAATCAATCAATAAAAGTTATGAAATTCACTTGTAGCATTAAGAAAATGAAATATTGCAGTAATAACAGCAAAAAAAAATAATGAAATTTCTGAAATTTAGTTGTTGTAGTCATAAGTTTTTACTTTATTTAACATTTAGCTACTGAGGCGAAGTGGGTGCCTTTCCACGGTCACCCTCTCCATCTATTCGATTTAAGTTATAATCTATTAACAACTCTTCACCTGGAACTATTGTTTTTGTTGCACATACAAATATACGATTTCCTTCACGTGCCTCAAATATGCAATTCGGTTTCTTAGTTGTTGCCACTGGTTGTGTAATATTTATAAAGCCCATAATGTTTCCAGTAGCCTTTGGCCTTCCATCAATATACATAGTTGCCCCTTTATTTTGATTGTTATCTAGTAGTTGTATATAATTTGCAGCAAATCCGTATCTCTGCATACTTTGCGTATATCGGACCAACATCAACCAGTGATTGTATTTGTATAATGGTCCGACATACTCCATCAATTCAGTTATGGTGCCATAGCCAACCTTTATACCATCCATGGAAAATAACCCCAATCCATGTAAGGACGAAGGAGCAATGTGATACATCCTCCCACTGATGAAGAAATTTGTGTCCACTTTAGGTAGCTCCCTAGGTGCCCATTGTTGCACTAGATGTTTATACCTCAAGGGAAACTCAATTTCACATATGCTCTCAACATCATAATTACATGACCCTCCGTTGGCAATAAAAATTTGCATGCGGGTATGAAATATTTTCCTTACCTTTTCCAACCTAGTTGATCTAGAACCGGTAGATCTAGTACAACACGTCTCACTTTCAACCTCTCTTACTATATCTTGATCATCACTCGAGGAAGATAGATCCGACAGATACCTATTTGGTGGTACCTACACTCATTAAAACAAGAATATAAGTTATCGTGCCAATATACATTTTTGGTACCAACACAGTTGCATATAGTTTCATTTAGTTGCATAAAGTTGAAATTGCCACACCTATCCGTCATATAGTTGCATAAAGTTCAAATTGTCACACCTAGTTGCATAAGTTGCATATAGTTGCATATAGTTGCATAAGTTGCAATATAGTTGCATAAGTTTCAATAAAGTTGCGTAAAGTTGCATAAGTTCCATAAAGTTGCTTAAGTTGCATATAGTTGCATATAGTTCCAAAAATCTTTAGCCTCTGTGTGGGATCTTTGGTGCCATTAATAGTTTTTTCATAATAAGAATGGTTCTCAAGGCTTGTACCATGTCTAGGAAAAGAAAACAAGAACATTAAGCTCACAATTAAAGTTCTCAAATTCAAAGGCCATGAACTAGGCCTCAAATAACCATGTAGATATTATTTAAGAGATATTTTACCTTCTAGTGGGATATGGGTGCCATTAGGATTTTTTTTGCACCATATATGTAATTCAAGGTTTATATCATCACCAAGGTAAGAAAAGCAGGGCCTTCTTCCCTAAATGAAGATTTTTTATGCTTAATTGCCATGAAAAATGCCTCTATTTGGAAAAATGTGCACCATTAGTATGTTTTGAATAAAAATAATGGGTTCCAAGACCTATACCATGGCCAAGGAAGGAAATAAAGGGCCTTAGGCCCTAAATAAATCTTCTTGATCTTAATGGCCATGAACAAGGCCTCAAACCACCATACATATCCTCTCTAAGGGATATATGGAATTTGGGTGGGATATGGTCACCATTCACAAGTTTTGGGCATAATGTATAGCAAAGAACATAAGGTTCTTAGGCCCTATTTGAATCTTATCAGGGCTGATATTTGTGATGCAGTCCTTAAACAACCACACAAGATCTGCGTAGGGTATCTTTGGAACCATTGGTACATTTTCATAATAAGAATAGGTCTAAAGGTGTGTACCATGGCTAGGAGAGGAAATAGGTACCTTAGGTCCAATAGAAGCTTCTTCACTTCAAGGTCTATGAACTAACCATTGAATGATCATGTAGATAATGTTTAAGGGATATTTGGCCTCGAGGTGGGATTTGGACACCATTAGTATTTTTTCACATCACATATGGGAGTTTAGGCTTGTACCATCATCAAGGGAAAAGGAAAAGGGAATTAGGATTTAAATGAACCTTATGTGCTTAATGACCAAGATCAAGGCCTCCAATTAGGAATATGGGCAACATTGGTATGCTTTAAATAATAATACTGGCTATTAGGACACCATATGGGCACCATTCACAGGTTTTATGCATCATAGTTGGCTCTCAAGGCCTCTAAGAAGGAACTTAGATCCATTAGGAGGATATAGCTGCATTCATAAGTTGCATTAGGAGGATATAGGTCACACATTCATAAGTTGCATATAGTTGCATAAGTCGCATATACTAGTTGCATAGTTGCATAAGTTGCATATAGTTGCATTGTTGCATAAAGTTTCATGTTGCATAAAGTTGCGTAAAGTTGCATTGTTGCATAAAGTTGCATGTTGCATAAAGTTACGAAAAGTTGCATAAAGTTGTGTAAAGTTGCGTAAGTTGCATTGTTGCATAAAGTTGCATGTTGTGTAAAGTTGTGTAAAGTTGCATAAGTTGCATTGTTGCATAAAGTTTCATGTTGCACAAAGTTGTGTAAAGTTGCATAAGTTCCATAAAATTGCTTAAGTTGCATAAGTTTCATGTTGCCTAGTTGCATATAGTTGCATAGTTGCAAATAGTTGCATATTTTCATATAGTTGCATATGAAATTGTTGCAATATAGTTGCATATAGTTGCATAATGGTGCAGACCCCCGATCCTCGGGCCAAGATCCATGCAGGATCGTTCTAAATTTGCCCCTAAGTCAAATTGACTCTTCGATTCCTCCCCAGGGAATCCCACACACACACAACAGTGTTTTCCACAGGTCCTTATAGGTATGCCCACGTGATCAAACACAAGGCATCAACCCAAATCTCCTGACCAACAATATGATTGTGCCCTTTGCCGAATTGATATTTCGGGTTTCACGATATCGCGATTCCTGTTGTCGATTTTTTTGTCTCTTCAACCTCCGAAACCCGAAATGTCGAATTGTCGAAATCTTTGGCTGATCCTCCTCCACAGTTGTGTCGTGTTTTGTGACTTTGAGAATTGCGGAACAAAGAACCCTGACCTCTTGTCTTCGAAAATACTGAAATGTCGAACCCCGATGCGTTCAACAAAGGCTGGCTCTCCAATGGTTATGAACGAGACTCTTTCGCCGATTCGGAGTTTCAAACTTCACGATTTCGCGAATCCGGATACAAGTCTCCCAGTTCTCCAACCTCCAAAACTCTGAAACAGTCAATGAGGATCGACTCCGCCTATTGACGAAAATGTGCCACCTGTCTTTCCCCCTATACTCTATTTCCCACGTGGATTCTTGCCACTTGTCCACTCAAGCTTTCCGGCTTTCGAAACTTGAACAACCCTTCGACAGGCGTTCCTCTTCCACTTCAAAACCCCAAAATCTGAAATGGCACCTTTACGGGATCAATGGCTATAAGTCTCCCTTCGATCTGATGGCCCACGTTATTTCGGGCTTCCGGGTACTGAAAGTTCAAGACTCTCGATTCCAAACCACTGTCTACTCGGGTTCCCGAACCCCAAAACACCGAAACGCTGAAACGCCACTTCACCAATACTTCACATTTCGTGACTTTGGGGTTTCTTATGTGAAGTGCCCTGAATCCTTGTCAATGGGAATGTCGAAACCCCGATCCCTGAAATGTCGAAATGCCACTTCAAGGATATTCCAGGTTTCACAACTTCAGGGTTTTCAATGCAAAGGCCCCTGGCTCCTTGTCATCAGGATTTCCAGTATTCCGAATCTTGAATTACCGAAATCTCAAAATTCCACACTTAACAATCCTTTTCGCGATTCAGAAGTCAGAGTGACCAAGGATTTTGGCTTACACTCCAGACGTCAGAGTGACCAAGGATTTTGGCTTACACTCCGGACTTACAAACCTCGATTTATCAAAATGATCTGACAGCTCACAACAGATCACGATCAACGGTCCACATTTATTCCTGATACCAAAGTGATGGGTTCGTCCAATCCTTATCCACCTTGCAGCTCCTCTAGATCCTACGATCCTCGCAACTTCACGAATTCTCCATGGAGAATTTCAACCGTCCAATTCACTCCTCAATGAATCTCTGTGAAATGAGCCAATGTTCTTTCACTGGAACTTACCCTTATGTGTGATGATTCAACTTCCTATCTTCCTTTGAATACTTCAAAGGCGCTGATCCTCCTGAGCTTTCTTTTGCAACCTCAAGTCTCGAGAGGACTCCTGCACGCACTCTTTGCGACAATCTTTCAAATACTTCTGTGTATTTGATTCTTCGACTCTATGCACTCTCGACAACAGCAGTTCTTCACTCTTCAACCTTAGTTGATAAATTCTAAGGCTTCAACTAGCTTGCGCACACCTTGCATGGCTCCTGTGCTTCACCTGGACTTCTGCTAGAATGAGAAAAACGGTATCCTTCCTGAGCTTTCTGAGATAAAACTCAGACCCCTTGTCAATGCACACCTTGCAAACGTTTCACTGCACTCCTTGCAGGAACTCTCTCAGGAAGAGAAACAATTGAAACTCATTCTGCTCTCTCAAACTTCATACGTTCAACACAGAATAACAACAAAGGCATAACAAAGAGAATAAAACAACTGTAAGAATACCATTCAACATATGTAAACAACAAACATCATAACACCGTGAAATCTGAGTCAAAGCTTCATATATTAACTCAAATACTCCTGTACATGGGTTCTTCTCTACAACTCTCTGCTATGGCTCTCTTTTTCTTTTCTGTGCTAATGATACAATAATACAAGGGTGAGGGTGTCTATATCCGTTTTTCCTCCTACTCTCTAAACTGTCTAATCTATGAATCCAAATCTACCTACTTTCATTAATTACA
The DNA here is from genome assembly GCA_009831015.1 of Picea engelmannii. Lineage (NCBI taxonomy): Eukaryota > Viridiplantae > Streptophyta > Pinopsida > Pinales > Pinaceae > Picea > Picea engelmannii. Next base: position 119,857 of record ML787811.1, on the reverse strand, counting down.
TATAAATGCCTTTACATTCTACAGATGAGAGAAATCGCCCAAGATCTGTTTACAATCTCCAAGATATAAATGCAAGTACGCTCCTCCTAGATTATTACATTAATGCTTCAGTTTCAAAATTCAAAATGTTTTCATAAAGAAAAACGTGCTCTTTTTCCATCTGCGCGTCTAGCTGCTCCTTTGGCTAGGCGTGTATTTTGGCTTGTTACGATGCTCCTGCATCATACTTCCTCGCTTGAAAATTTTCATGAACTCCTGTTCATGAGCTCTTGCACGGTCTGTCCATGCTTATGAATTTCTGCTTCATCTTCCCAACTAGCATCTTCAACTGGATGTCCCTTCCATTTGACCAAGTATTCGAAATACTCTTTTCTCTTGGTCTTTTTGCTAATCCTCTTGTCAATTATGCTTTGCATCTATGGCTTTTTAGCTACAGGCATTTGTTTTGTCCATTGAATCTCTTTTTGTTGCTTCTTTGCTCTTACTTCCTCAGCTCTATAAGGGTACAAATCCACAACATTGAATATCGGTGAGATTCCTATCCCATCGGGTAATTCAATCTCATATGCATTTGCCCAAAATTTCCTTATGACCTTGCACGGTCCAATATTTTTCATCTTTAGTTTGTTATATGTTCCCCTTGGGAACCTTTCCTTCCTCAGATGCGCAAGAATCAAATCACCAACTTCAAATTGAAGTTCTCGCCTGTGTTGATATGCTCTCTGCTTGTACTCTAGACTTGAACTTTGCAATCGCTCCTTGATTCGGCTGTGAAGCTCCTTCATTTCTTCTTCAAAGTCCTCAGCACTAGCACTTCTGAATTCAGTTTGTTCCACATCTTTCAATTCAAAAACTCCCCTTGGCTGCATTCCATATACAATTTGGAATGGACTCTGCCCTGTGCTTCTGTTAAGCGATTCATTATAAGCAAATTCCACCTGTGGCAGAATGTGATCCCATTGATTGTGGTGTTCAATCACTAAGCTCCTCAACAAATCTCCCAGGATTCTTTTCATGACTTCTATCTGCCCATCCATTTGAGGATGATATGGTGAGCTAAAAGAAAAATGTGTCCCCAGCTTCTTCTACAAAGTTCTCCAAAAATGTCCAACGAACTTGGTATCCCGATCAGAAACGATACTCCTTGGCAAGCCATGAAGTCTGATGACTTCCTTGAAAAACAGGTTCGCAATATGAGTTGCGTCGTTGGTTTTCTGGCATGGTATGAAATGTTCCATCTTGGAAAATCTTTCGACTACCACAAAGATCAAATCACATCCTCTTTGTGTTCTTGGCAATCCCAATATGAAATCCATGCTCACTGCGTCCCACTATATTTTTCCTTCAGCAAGTTCTCCCTCATGGAGCATTTTGGAATACATAGTTGATTGCCCCTGAATAATAATCCATCCTAGATCATATACTCAGTCCATTGCCTTATGTCCCTGAAAACTGGATTCTCATATGCCTCATATGCCTCTTTGAAATCTGGGTCATCCTTATACATTTATTTGAGGTTATCAAAACCCAAAGTTTTGACTCTGAATTCCTGCATCAACAAACATTTCCTGCTCAAAACATCAACAACTTTGTTAGCAGTTCCAGAAATATGCTTAATCACAAAAGTAAAATTCTGCATGAATTCAACCCATTTAACATGTTTTTGGTTCAACTTCTCTTACTGAGTCACGAATTGTAAAGCATCATTATCACTGTACAAAACAAACTCTTTAGGAACCAAATAATGTCTCCATTTCTTCAGTTCTTGTATGACTACATAAAATTCTTTGTCATATGTTGAGTACTTGATCTTCGCTTCATTCAGTTTCTCACTGAAATATGCGATCGGCCTGTCATCTTGGCTCAAGAGCACTCCAATTGCAAATCCACTCGCATCACACCTAACCTGGAATGTCTTGCTAAAATCTAGCAAAATCAGAATTGGTTGCTCAGTGATCTTCCTTTTCAGTAGATTGAAACTCTTCTCTGCTTCCTCCGTCCAGTGAAAAGATTTATGTCTTTTCTTCACCGTATCCATCATTGGTGCGCTAATTCCACTGAAGTTTCGAATGAATTTCCTGTAGAAACTAGCCAAACCATGGAAGCTTCGAACTTCAAACACACTCTTTAGCGATGGCCAATTCTTAATTGCATCTACCTTTTCTGGATCCATCTTCAACTCATTTGCAGAGATAACAAAACCCAAATAAATGAGTTATGTCCTCATAAATGATGATTTCTTCATATTTATCAGCAATTTATCTTGCTGTAATCTCTTCATCACTGTAGCTAAATGCTTTAAGTGCTCTACTTCTGTTTTGCTGAAAATTAATATATCATCAAGGTATACAATGACGAATTTCCCTATGAAATCCTTCAGGACTTTGTTCATGAATCTCATGAAAGTACTGGGTGCATTCGTTAAACCAAATGGCATAACAAGCCATTCATAAAACCCCTCATTCATTTTGAATGTTGTCTTCCATTCATCACCTTCTCTCATGCGAATCTGATGATACCTGCTTTTCAAATCAATCTTTGAAAAAAATCTTGCTCCACTCAAGCAATCCATCAAGTCATCCATCCTTGGCAATGGAAATCTGTATCTGATGGTAATCTTATTGATTTCCCTTGAGTCTGTACACATTCTCTAGCCTCCATCTTT
>ML787811.1:92844-108586 GCA_009831015.1 Picea engelmannii | reverse complement strand
TATAAAAGAAATAATTACCATGCACGAAACAAAGAAATGAAATATTTTGTCATACTTTAAAGCAAATAAAAGATAATTAAATACCTGGAACAATCATTGCCAACATTGTATGCTCTCTCTTGATCGACATCCAAGGAGGAAGGGTATTGTTTATAACAAAAACAAGCCACACTGAGTATGTAGAATGAAGCTCTCCAAATGGATTGACACCATCAGCTGCCAACAAAAGTCTAACATTACGAGGTTCTTCTTTAAAAATTGGCCACGTTTCTTCGATTTAATTCAATGCAGAACAATATGCAGGCATTCGAAGAACATTGTCTCGACTTCTGTTCTTTGCATGGAAATCCATAAAATGTGCTATACTTTGGCACTTGAACAATCGTTGGAAACGTGGAATTATCGGAATATAACGAAGAACTTTGGGAGGCACCTTCTTTGACGCTTTATCGATTCGATATCTACTTATTTTACATTGTGGGCATTCATTTTCTAATGCATATTGTCCATAATATATTATATGATCATTAGGACATGCGTCAATAGCCTGATAGTCCATTCCAATTTCTTTCATAATCACATATATTTCTCGATATGCGCATGGAAAAATATTTGACGTCGGTAATAGAACATCACCTAACAATATACAACATTCTAAACAATAAGTCAATGTAAACAATATTAATAATAAATATATCATCCAATATACTAATTTACAAATTAGAAAACAATAGCAATATAGGAAAAAATTGAACCTTTTAAGCATTTGTGAACATGTAGGCATAAATAATTAACAAATTAAATACCTTAGTATCTGTGTGAGACATGTGTTTGATAAACCATTCAAAACCTTCAGGTTCACCAACAACAATATAGCAAATAAAATATTTGTTGTTGAGCCTTCATAAAGAGGTTGACGTGACTTCTTGAGTAGAGGATCAACATCATGACTATCATCCTGGTTGTCCTCGTCCATTGGAGCAAATGTGTCTTGGATAAATATATGTATCTCATCTTCCTGATTTGAATCACTAACGTTATCTCCATCCATATCATCATTAATAACTTGATCAACAACTTCAATATTCTGACCTCGAAGTTCATCTCCCTGTAAAGTAGTATTTCTGCTAGTACTTGGCAAATAACTCTCTGGAGGTCGACACTTTGGGGGAATCGTCTATATATTTAAAAACAGCATAGAAAAGTTAGTGTGTATAGAAAATATAAAAATCCTGATAAGAAATATTACTAAAATTCATGACATACTAATTATTACAGATAATACATTAAATATTGAATCCTCTTACCAAGGGACGATATTCATAATCCCCTTCGACGTGCCCCTTCTCCCTACAATGTCTTTAGGATATTGTTATTAAAATTATTCTATTTTGCAAGCCTCTGCAATCATAACAAGGGCAATAACTATTTCCATCGCCCCTCGCCTCTAATGTTTCTCTTAACCAAGCAAGCTTCCTGTCATTTTCGTTCATTGTGACAAATCCTTGTCCTGACAAGTAATTGTCTTACCTACACCATACCAAACATTAAGTTGTCAATTTTTTATATTTTAGCTACTCCTTTCGATTATGAAATTTTTATTTATAGTGACCTACATCTTTATAATAAGGTCAACATCTTTATAATAAGGTCATATCTGTACAAATGTTTTCTTTATATAATAACGACATATATACCTAACATAAGTTTAGGGTTAGTTTTTATGTATCTTATTAGTCCCTGCTAAAGCAGGGAATACAACAATCGATTGCAAGTCAAAATCATTTTGACTTTTGTAAATTTACAAAAATTTTAACAACGATTTATAATGTTTTTCAATAAATATTTATTGATGAGAATTTTATATATAAAGAAAAATATTTTTTTTATTTTTAAATATTCAAAGGTCAAAAACTCTGAAGTGACTAATTTCCCCTGGTTGGAGGTGACAATTAACCACAAAACTAAAAAAATTAAATTATTTGTTTTTTAAAAAATCCACAAATAACCACGTATTAATTAAAAGTACAAATAATGATTGATGTTACCAGCATTCTGTGTAGTAAATGTAAGAATACACTTTGGATTTTGAGACTTTGTTTCATCTCCTAATGAGTTGATAAATGTGCTTTCTCCACCGTCCATATGTACACACCCGATCACGTCAACCACAACGTTTAGCCTCGGGTTTCACCTATCAGGGTTGAGTTTCAAGAGCAATTCCATATCTTTATCAATGAAAAGAGAGAGAGATTATAGCTACAATTGAAGGGAAAAGGGTATGTGGATTCCATAAACCTAGAATATTATGGAATCCACATACCCTTTTCCATAGAATATACTAACTAGATCCAAAAACCAAAGACATGAAATATGGTACTACACCTATTATAATATATTATCAAGGAAAAAACAAGCTAAATGAAATTTGGACATTTGAAAAAAAATTTACAAGTTAAATGAGTACATCAATAAAAAATAACATACTAACATTGCAAGTTCAAAATCCAAGCTATGTAGATTGAGAATTGGATTTGTTCAACCGGTGGGTGATAGAAAAAATAAACAGCTCAAAAAAAAACCAAGAACAGTGTCACAACTATAGCAATTGTGTCACAAAGTCTCTTAAAGTCACGTATATATAGATCAAATAGTCAACTAGCCGTTAACACCGACCAATGAGATAGGAAAAATGTTCATCGATATTTCCACGAAAGTTCGTCGCTATTGCGACGAAAATCCCGACTAGAGGTAAAAAAAAAATCGTGGATATTGCGACGAACTTTCGTGGCAATATCAACGAAAATCCCGCCCTGTTTAAAAAAAAGATGAAACTAGTGGAAGTGGAAAATTTTCGTGGAATAATCCGCCCATATGTAGTAGTGCCCACAGGAAGTGGTTCTACGAATATGAAAGGTATGATGGAGGTAATGTTTTCTTAGGTGATGATTCGACAACCATAATCATAGGACGAGGAAGAGTCAAGTTGAGGCTCATAGATGGAAGGATTATAACACTACCTAGTGTTTTGCACATCCTAGGTTTGGCCAAAAATTTGATTTCTGTAAGAAAAATGGATGATGTAGGGGTAAAAACAATATTTGAAAAGGAAACCTGCAGGATGGTTCGAGGAGCAATGGTGCTGCTGAAAGGAGTTTGGTTTGGAACTATGTATAAGCTGGAAGGAAGCACTATTAGTGACGGGTGTAATAGTTCCATTGTTTTTTATATTGGATTTGAAGAAGAAAGAACTCCTACAGTCTCTGGAGAAAAGGTTATGCTGTGGCATCAAAGGCTAGGGCATATCAGAGAGAAGGGTCTTCAAATACTACATAGTAAAGGTATGGTTGAAGGTATGTCTAACTGCTCTCTGGATTTTGATTTCTGTGAACATTGCCTATATGGGAAGTAGAAATGGGTAAGATTCCCCTCTGGTGCAAAGAGGGCATAAGGAATCTTACAGCTAGTTCACAGTGATGTTTTTGGACCTGTGTCAGTCCCATCATTGGGAAAATATGTGTACTACATCTCATTTATTGATGACTTCTCGAGGAATACTTGCATATATTTCCTAAAGAAGAAATATGAAGTCTTTGATGGGTTTAAAGAGTTTAAGGCTCTTGTTGAGAATCAAACAGAGGAAATAATTAAGGTGTTGAGGACAGATAATGGCAGAGACTTCTACGGAAATGAATTTGAAGAATTATGTAAGAAGTGTGGTATAGCAAGGCAGAAGACTACTCCATATACACCTCAGCAGAATGGAGTTGCAGAAAGGATGAAAATGACGTTGATGGAAAAAGAAAGGTGCATGCTTAGTGGTGTCGGGTAGGGCAAGAATTATGGGCAGAGGCAGTGGGTACTTCATGTTACTTGGCCAACAGATCACCCTCATCAGCGTTGGATGACAAGGATCCACAAGAGGTATGGACTGGTAAGGAACATTCTCTCACACATCTCAAGGTATTTGGCTGCGATGCATATGTTCATGTTCCAAAGGAAAACAAGAGTAAGCTGGATAAGAAGGTTGAAAAGTGTATCTTTATTGGATATTTAATATGGTCTCAAAGGTTAATAAGCTTTGGAACCCATAAACTAAGAAGGTAGTGTATAGTTGAGATGTGGTATTTAGAGAAATGAAGGATGTTGTTAAACAAAAATTCCTACCAAGTAAGGAAGAACCAAAGAAAATAGAGTTTGATTTAAAGGATGATGAATCAGACTCTACAGAAGAACATGAATCAGAATATGAAGATCCTCATACTCCAGTATTGAGGATATCAGTTCGAGAAAGAAGGCTACCGAAAATGTATACTCCATCTGATTTTCGTTCAAATTTTTCTTTGTCTATTACTGATGATGCCCCTAGAACTCTCAGGGAGGCAGTGGATTCAGAGGATGGAAATATATGGAAAAGGGCCATGGACGAATAAATGTCATCTTTGGATAAGAATGAGGCTTGGGATCTAGTGGAGTTGCCCACTGGAAGAAAACCCATTGGCAACAAATGGGTATTTTAAAAGAAGCTGAATGCAGAAGGAAAAGTGGAGAAATGCAATGCTCGGTTAGTAGCAAAGGGTTATTCCCAGGTGGAGGGAATTGATTTTGGTGAGATTTTTTCTCCTGTTGCCAAGTTAACCTCTATAATATTTTTGTTATCTGTTGTTGTTGCATTTTATTTTGATGTAGAACAGATGGATGTGAAGATAACATTCCCGCATGGGGATCTGGAAGAAGAAATCTATATGAAGCAACTAGAAATTTATGTTGTGAAGGGAAAGAAGGAGCTGGTATGCAAGCTGAAAAAGTCCCTGTATGGTTTAAAACAATCACTAAGAATGTGGTATCAAAAATTTGATACTTATATGTTGGGACTTGGCTTCGCAAGAAGCAAAGAGGATCACTGTGTGTATTTTAAATTAATTGACGATCATTTGATTTATTTGGTCTTGTATGTGGATGACATGTTGCTGATAGGAAACAACAATGAGATTATCCATGATGTGAAAAATCAATTGTCCTCTAAATTTGACATGAGGGATCTCGATGTTTCAAAAATCATTTTGGGCATGGAAATTAAAAGAGATCGGAAAAAGAGGAAACTCTAGTTAAATCAGAGAAAATATGTCGAGACAATATTACAGAGGTTTAATATGCAGGAATGTAAACCGATCAAGGTTCTTATTCCTGTTGGTGTAAAGTTATATGCGGATCAGTGTCCCAAGACACATGAAGAAGAGGAGGACATGTCTCATGTTCCATATGCGAGTGCAGTTGACAGTTTGATGTATGAAATGGTCTGTACTAGACTGGACATTTCACATGCAGTGGGAGTTTTGAGCAGGTATATGTCAAAATCAGGGATGTAGCATTGGACAACAGTAAAAAGGGTTTTCAAGTATTTGCGTGGCACTGCTAGCTATGGATCGTGCTATGAAGGAAGACCGGGATTGGACAGAGTGGTGGATATACATGGATTTGTGGATGCAGACTGGGCTAGAGATCTGGATCGTAGGATATCTACAAGTGGGTATGTGTTTAACCTATTTGGAGGAGAAAAAGATAGGTTTTAGTGGCACTTTCAACTACAGAAGCTGAATACATGGCATCCACTCATGCAAGTAAGGAAGAAATATGGTTACAAAGATTGTGTTCATGTATTGGGTTGGTACAACAAGCTGTAAGGATAGAGTGTGATAGTCAAAGTGAAATTTGTCTAGCGAAGAACCCGACTTATCATTCAAAGACAAAGCATATTGATGTTCAATATCACTTTGTGAGAGACATGATTGAAGAAAAGAAAGTATCACTGATGAAGGTGGACACTTTGAAGAATGTTGCAGACTCATTAACAAAATCTATGAGCACTGAGAAGTTCTCTTGGTGTAGAGAATCCATGGGCATTGTTGCTCTGGATTGTTGACTATGTAACCATGTAACCCCCTGTATGCAAAGAAAAAAACAAGTGGCAGAATGTTGGGTATGTGTTATATTCTTTGCACGAGTAGTACTGTCACCTGCCTCGGGAAATTTGTCACATATTTAGGTGGTTTTTCGGCACATGGTTTTTGCCAATGGTTTTCTATTTTCTGGTTAAGGAATTAGGGTTTTGGACTAATCCAAGTCATTGGGTTAGGGTTTTGGATTTCATTGGCTCCTATATGTATATTGTATTGTAAACAATGTATCACATATGAATGAATATAGAATATGCAGGTTTTCCCAGTTTGGGTTTCCAGGGGAAAAATCTCTATGTAATGTTTGTATTTGCCATTGTATCTTTTCTGTTATTTTTCTAAATATCTGTTTGCAGTAGACATTGTACAAGGTTAGAATCTACAATGAGGTGTTGGTAGTCCTTATCCTAATTTCAAATTTTTTACTGCTCGATTTAAATGCTTCAAGTAATAGAATGTATAAACTCAACATTTTTTCATTTTATTAAGGAATTAGAATAATTATGTATTAAACATGTGGTTACTCTCATACATCCTCCTGTCCTCAATTATTAAATGCTCCCTACCATGAAATTTTGCAAGCCCTCATATACATCTCCTCGTATAGAAATCATTCATCCTGTCACTCTGTTTCTACCCCCTGTTACTTATTTTTGTTTTTTTGTTCCGATACTACTTTGCTCTGGTACTGCTCTGTTTCGGTACTGCAGAATCTTGTTCTGGTACTATCTTATTCTTGTACTATCTATTATGGTACTGCAGAAACATGCTATGTTACTTATCTGGTAATGATGCCAAAGTGATATGATCTTTGTCATGTGCTTAACATTGTTTTCACTTCAGGTAATTGGAGGTATGAGCTAATCTTTTCATATTCTTTTTTATCAAGGATCATTTAAGTCTTGTGTTGAATTGTTCTTTACTCTCATGTACATCTTCCTCCTACATTTCTACACTCACCCCTAAATGAATCATCCTCGCTATCCTTTAAGAATATATTTTCACATTTAGCTCTATATGATAATGGGTGCACCGGTCTTATTACTCATCATTTTGAAAAAAGTGATTGCTAATTGAAATATCCATTGAAAAGTGGTGACACCATTATGTCTAATACTACCCTAGTTGATTCAACAAGTTATTATCCAAGTTTATCTTTACAAGTTTCTCTTGAGAGGTATTGATGAAAACCTCATGTGGTGAACCGCCCTTGCAAAACCTCAATGAACTTTCATGAGAACCCTAATAGGATTAATTAGAGGGACCTCCTAGTCATTATCCGAGATGTTCTATTATACATTGAATAGATGAGATTTAAGTTTAATGTGGATGATGTCACCCTTGGGATAATTGCAAGCAGTTAATTTTGTGCCTAATAACTCTAAAACACTCTCGTACCACCTGCCTTCCTTATACTCTAAAACTATCAATGAACAATATACATCATTCTAAATATTTTGAGTAATATAATAAAAAGGAAGTATCAAGAAGTACAAGTAAACATGTCCAGGTACTGAACAGACCTGCTGGAAATACGACCATGCTTGTATGGTACTAAGGTAAACCTGTTGGGGTACTACACAAGCCTGCTGGTAGCGGGGCTATGTCGGGTAAAGGGAGTTGAAAAACATAAAGTGGCACACCTAAAACTGAACAAAAACCCTTGGGTCTTATTATGAAGCATTATCAAATCAAGGCTATGAGATGACCTTTATATCTCTCGGATGATGTTCTTAAGAACCTTCAAGTATCCACTTTAGAGTTATATATTTAAAATAAATAGGTTTGCATGAAAGTGGGACCCTCAGTATATGTAATTCACCTTACCTAAGCAATAAGAGCTTCATATCTAAAAACTTGGATAAGAAATGAGTTAATCATCTTGGGATGTATTATTTTATGTGTTCCTCTCTTCAAATGATATCTAAACTATCCGTGTATCACTTTTATTTTAAAGGTAATCTAGCCAGGTGGGGCCTGTTAGTCGAAGTCATTATGAAAAACTATTGGCCACTATCCTATAATCATATTAGAGTCACATCCAACCCTTTCTCCTAACTATGATCCACAACATATTGGATAAGACTTAACGTCAAATCATTAACATATCTAATCTATTACTCATGACTCCACTTTTACGTCATAACTACTTTTCCATGGGTAAGAAGTGTGTAGCATAGTCTAGGAATTTTATATTGTATCGTAGGTTACTTAAAAGAGAACTTAAGGAGCTGAAAAAAGGTGGAAATTCAAGGAATGCTTGATCGAGTGAGGAATATCATCATTTTTGAAATTTTGAAGATCATTGTTGCATGAGGACATGCAATGACTTAAGCACGAGGGAATGTTGAGTCTCCATTTTGACACCTCTATTACCCTATATTATCCTCTATCTGAGTCAATTTTACCTCTCACATGTGCATATGTTGACCGTTTCCTCCACAAATCCACTTAGTGACCTTGTCCATATGCATAGAGATGTAACTTATGATTAAGGCGGGATTTGTTTATTTTTCTTGATTAATTTCAATTAAACGATTGATTATGTATGTTCCTAATCACTTTGACTCTTAAGAAGATTCATATGGTACTTCACTAATCTGGTACTACAACCATAGCATGATCCGGTACCCTATCTGATTCGGTTCCAATTCTCCACCTATTCTGGTACCAATGTTCCACCTATTCCGGTACTCCACATCCAATCCGGTACCAACTCAACATTGCATCCAGTACCAACACACAACATTGCATCTGGTACCAACACACTCAACATTGCATCCGGTACCAGTCTTGTGCCTGATCCAGTACTTCCTTTGTGCCTGATCTGATACTCATGGTCGTGACTGTGTTGATCTGGTACTAAAACCATGTCTACAGAATTCCGGTACCAACATTCTGGTACTGGATTTGCACCTCGATTTCCAGGAAGATAACGATGAATCTCAAAATTTGGGGACATGGGTTTTATCCAAAGCGGTGTTTTCATGCAAACGCATGTTCCATAATCCCCATATATCACACGTGTGGATCTCCAACCCAAGGGGAACGATTCATCCTAAATCATTGCCAATTTTCCAGAAATTCTAGGATCATTCCTAGATTCATGGGAAATGCATTTCCTTGATTAGATAATGGTTGTACTCGACATCCATTGATGGAAAATGGTTTTTATTTGATTGTTCATGGATTTGATTGTCTAGAGAAAAGGTTGTAATGTAAAAAGTATATAAATTGAGTGATGGCTCTAAGCCAAAGTGGAGGAATTATTATGTTGCAGATTAGATTTATGAACAAACTCTTTTTGTAAATTTATTTGCTGAAGATCAATGGAAGTTTGAATTCAATGATATTGTGTGTCTTTTAGAATTTAGAATCTGCTGATCTAAAAGCTTCCATGTTGGCATCAGCAAGGGCCCACCGATCTAGCTTGGTAAGTTCATTGTAAATTATTAGTATAGATTTTATTTCATGTACTTGTTGCTTTGATTTCATTTCTGATTTCATTATTAGAATTGATTGCAAAGTTTGGTAGTACATGAATAGTTTGAGAGTCTATCATTCACATTACATGAGCCAACAAATGGAACATCTCATAAAAACTTATGTTTCTTGTGTAAGAATGAAATAGCTTTTCATAATTATCAAGTTGCATTGATTATTATCCGAATGTCATTGGTTTGAAGAAGTGTGCAAAATTAGATAGGGATTGCTTGCAAGTTATTATTGAATTGAGGTGTTATAGGAGATGATATCAATACCTCCATCTCTCACATACATGCGCTTATAATGGAGTGTTTATACTTTGTCTAGTAGTTATTTTAGGTCAGTTAAGTTTCCAGAATGTTAATGAGTGATTGTGTGTTTGTTACAAGAGATAGACTCATAGCCCATCTCTATATTTCATGAGCCTATAATGAACAGATCTATTCCCTGAACAAGAATTCTGAGTTATACATTTATTGATCAATTTTTCTTTCTGGATTTTGAAATGAGTGGAGAATGTTATTTGAAAAAGTGTGAAAACAAAGCATCTTGTTATTGATTGTTTCTTGATTGAGCTATACTCATCAGACATAGATAGACCACCTGTTTATGGCACATATAGTGTAACAACTCTATTGATTACGAATCTCGGTCGATAATTTATGTTTGGTAATATATTATGCATAGAATTGCACCAACATTTTGGCGTCGTTGTCGGGGAGTTGTAAACAGTAATAGGTAGTATTTGAATCAGATTGCTTTAATGGTTTTGGATTGGTTTTATGGATAACCTAAGGGCCATGAGAAGATGGTAATACGTGAGGGAAGAGTCCATGCATCCACTTTTGTGGGCTTGCTCCAAATTAAGGTTGTCCTCTCTTTTTTTAATGCAAGTGTGTTTTTCCTTTTTTTATGCAAATTTAGTTTTATTTATGATGTGATAACTTGTGCAAAATGATAACCTGGTGACAACAGGGTCCCAGTAATGCAAGGAGTTCAAGTTTGGTGTGTTTTATTTTTGCAAATAGTTTTAAAATTAAGATCTTTGATGATAAATCATTTTTGGGGTGTTGTAAGAACCCTCGAGTACTAATTTGTGTTGTGAGATAGGGATAATCAACCAGCTAGAGTAATTCAAGGATGATCAAGAGCTTGAAGAATGTTCCTCCAAGAAATTTCCTGCATTCTAGTAGTATCTGGGGTATCCACCTCTCAGGAAGATAATATCTTCACAGCAGTCAAGAATCTAGTTGTCTCTCCACAGGAAGATTTAGAAGCCTCGTCGGATTCCTCTTGTCAATTTGTTGAGGAGAATAAAGAATCATGGATAGAATTCAATGGAGAACAACTAGTGAAACCTGATATTGAGGAGTCCTTAGCATGCCTCTCAGCAGATCCTGTATGTACTCCAAAGACCAATCATCTTGAAGAGGATAATATGCATAGCATGGTAGAGGAAGACATTCAGTGTGACCTAAACAAAGAAGAGAAACAAGAATATAGTCATCCTATTGAAATATGGTTTCAATTAGTTATTAGGTCACACCACTCTTTTATTTTTCATTATTTCTTGATCTCATCATTAAAGCAGATGGTCCTTCATACTCCGGTATGCATTAAAATTTATCTTTTAAACCCGAGTATGGATATATTTCTAACCATGTTACGCACATGGCTTCACCGGAAGTATTCCTATACTTGAAGGACATTTTCTTTTGTTCAATTAGAGTAGGATAGGTAAGCAAATAAATAAATGTTGCACATAAGTACAATGCAACATATATTTCATACTTTTCATAAATGGGAATGTCAAAAGTTAATAAAGCAATCAGTTTAAGATCTTTTGTTCCTATAGTAGATTTCTTTCTAAAAGTTATGATAATTTTGTTTGGAATTTTATGAGAAGGTAATCTCTTCATCCTCCGAATGAACACATAATACTGGAAGGTTTTCAAAAGAGGAGAAGGCATCATTGTCAATAGAATATAACACTTAAGGGAGTGCTTCATGACCTATTTCTTCAAATTTCTTTTTTTTCCTTAAGTTGTTAAAAATGATGCATTCGTGCTTTATCATTACCTATTTATTTTAAGACCACTATTTCACAAGGATAATCAATTAAGTTATATTTTTAATAGCAGTTGAAACTGAATGTTAATTCCAAACTATTTTATTCATAGCTAATAATTCAACTTTTGACATTTTCCCTAAATTTTATGTTTGTAAGCATGAATAAAAATCTAGTTTTAATTAGTTCTATTGGTTTGTTTTTAGAAGATGTTCGCAACCTTCTAAGCATCCTTTTTTAGTGTCTCACATTGTTGGCATGAGGCCATGCAAAACCTCAGGTATGGGGGACTGGTTTCTGAGACAGTAGTAGTTAGGTTTATTTTCTAATAAAATGGAAGTAGCAATAAAAGCAGTGTTTTTCTAGCATGATACTTCAACAAAACAAATTCATATGTTTCTTCCCGCAACGACAATGATTGATAACATCTTCTATAAATTGATACTCAGAGTATGCCATCCAAAAGGAGAACCCTACAAATTCCAGTTTGTAGAATACGCCACCAGGTACCTTATCCAATTCTCATTGAGTACTAGAATGAAATTTTGTGGTGATTCGGTATTGGATAACATCTTTGTGCTATCCAGTACTGCAAATATTATTTTTGTGTTCATCCGGTACTAGATAACATCTCTGTGATATTCCAGTACTGCAAATATTATCTTTGTGTTGTTCCAGTACTGCAACAAATTAACCCCTGCGCTCTTCCGGTACTAGAAAAACTCTGTGTTCATCTTGTACTGGGCAAGGTCTGCGTTCATTCGGTACTAGGAAAAAAGAAATATGTGTTCATCTGGTACTGAGGTGATCTAGTACTGGTAATGAGGTGTTGGTAGTCCTTATCCTAATTTCAAAGTTTTTGCTGCTCGATTTAAATGCTTCAAGTAATAGGATGTATAAACTCAACATGTTTTTGTTTATTAAGGAATTAGACTAATTACGTATTAAACATGTGGTTACTCTCATACATCCTCATGTCCTCAATTACTGCATGCTCTCTACCATGAACTTATGTAAGCCCTCGTATACATCTCCTCGTATAGAAATCATTCATCCTGTCACTCTGTTTCTACCCCTGGTTACTTATTTTTGTTTTTTTGTTCTGGTACTACTCTGTTTCGGTACTACAGAATTATGTTCTAGTACTGCTATGTTCCGGTACTATTTTGTTTCGGTACTACAGAATATTGTTCTGGTACTATCCTATTCTGGTACTATTTATTACGGTACTGTAGAAACATGCTATGTTACTTATCTGGTACTGATGCCAAAGTGATATGATCTTTGTCATGTGCTTAACATTGTTTTCACTTTAGGTAATTGGAGGTATGAGCTAATCTTTTCATATTATTTTTATCAAGGATCATTTAAGTCTTGTGTTGAATTGTTCTTTACTCTCATCTACATCTTCCTCTTGTTGATATTATGGTAGCTGCGGGAGGTATTTACCTCCACGTGTAAACTTGATGAGAATAGAATATTTTGGGAAGCAAGAAGAAACCCTAATTGATTGGTTAATAACCCTAGAAGACAAGTCGGTTCAAGAGAATGACTTGTATTAGGTTATTAGCCTCTAAGAGAATAAGTCATCTAAAGGAAATAATATATACTAAAGAATTAGTACCTAGAATGAGAAGTCGGCCCAGACAGTTTGTCAGATTTAGTATAAATACAGGAGGTCGGTCTTCATTCTGATAGGCATTTATCAGAATTGCAGATCTCACTTGTGTGCACTGTAGTTAGAGAGTTTGTGCACAAGTTTGGAGGAGAGCTGTTGTTTCATCTATTGCAGCTAGCAGATTATGTTTTCGCTTGGACTATCTCTTGGTTTTGGTTTGGACTATCTGATTAGCTCTTGTTTGGTGCGCTATCCTTGGAGAAAGGTGTGCCACCCTTTGTTTGGCTATCTAGCCTAGGGTTTACTTCCGGAATGATTCTCTGTCAAGGTTAAGGTGCTCGAAGGGTGGCTTCGGCCTATGGTTGGGTGACAATAGTGATATTTTCTATGGTAAAACGAGCACAATCCATCATATTATAACAGGTTATGGGCATGTTAGCACTCTGTAAAGTTTGTCCGACTGAATAGAAAAATGATAGAGGTAACTGTTTCAACCTACTTTATATCTGGGCACTAGCCTACTCAACTAAGAGAGGGCTCTCTTATGTCACTTGATATTTATTTGATAATCAGTGGCTAGATTTAGTTTGTTTTGGGGGTTTTTATAAAGTTGTTGGCAAGGAAGGGGAGGGACACTCGGGGCTATGGAGTCAAAATTCTGAAATTGAATGGAAACCTTGACTAGCCTGTAGAACTCTCTAGAGGATAAAGGCTAAATGAGGCAATGAATCTGAGTTGTAAATTGAAATTTGCAGAGTGTAAGAGGAAAGGGGAAAAACAAGTAATTGCATCAGAGCATTATGACAATGAATTCTGAATTAACTAGGAAGAAACACACATGGTTTAAATTGCTTCAGCCGAGAGGATTAAGAGATGAATTATGGGATTTTAACTATCCAATTCAAATAGAACACAATGTAAATGGAATTAAAGAACACAGGAAATACATACAATGAGGGAAAACAAAACTCATATCACCACCATTAGAATCTTTTCATAGAGACTTCAAAAGCTTCTGCAAATGTATTCAATTCATCTCCAGAAATTTACAATTTAGTTATGAACAACCAGAGTTTGTGCCCTTACACCTCTGCCCACACTTAATACATTCATAACCTCTCTCATTTATAAAATTTTGAGTTCCTTTAGTTAGAAATTGATTACAATAGCTAAACTGAAACATTCCGGTTTCTACAATGATTACAAATGACAGTTTTCAGAAAAATGTTTCATGATCCCTACAGATTCCTTTGATGCTCCAACTCCTTCCTCTACCACATTCTCTTTGAAATGTCACTTATACTCTTTCAAATATAATTGCATTTATCCATATTCTCATTAAACGTTTGGGAATAATATATTTGAAATAAAAATAATTCCCACATATTTTCTATCCTATAGAATTAAATTTCCATAATTTAATTCATGTCCATGGTTCTTTAAAACCATGTCTTGTTTTGCCCAATTCACCATTTCACCGTAAAAAACATTTATTGTTACCATTTCACATGAAAAACATTTATTGTGTTATGTTTTTTCCAATTTACCGTTTCACTGTGAAAAACATTTACTGTGTCATGTTTTTTCCAATTTACCATCTTTGGTAAAATACCTTTTATCTTCTTCCTTTACTTCTGCAAAACCTTTCGATAAAAAAATACCCAAATCTTCCTTTCATGTGCATCTTCCCATTTAATTCTTTTCCAAGGAATTAAACATTAATCTCTTTAATTTGTAAAACTTGAATCTTACCTCTGTAAAACCTTTTTACCGTGAGGAGGAATCTCATTTATTAGAAATTCCATAATTGTTGTTGAAATGCACTCGTGGAAAAATGCCGCACATAAAACATATGATAAATGTTGTTGGTTGTGGAGCTTGATTATCTTCTTGATCCAGAGGTCCTTGCTTTCAACCGTGTTTATACCCCATGAAGTATTTACACCCCATAAGTATGTACACTCTTCCACGAGGGGGAGTGCAGAGGGGGGGTACCCCCTCTGCAAGGTCCGGGGGGGCTATCCCCCCGGCTGGGGGAAAGCGGGCCCCCAGCGGGGGTTTGGGGGCGAAGCCCCCGAAGCAAAAACTGCCTTGTAAAAATATATTGTAATTTCATTATAAATCTGGACCGTTCATTATAAGGTCGCAGATCTAACGGTAAGATTATGTTAGGGTTTTTTGCCCTAGAAGGAAACCCTCTTTTATGAGGGAAATGTATCGCGGCTATGGTAGAGGTTGAATATTGTATTCTGAGAGAGGAGACGGTGAGAGAAAGAAGAGGAAGTTACAACAGGTTTTGCTGTAGGTTGTATCCCTTCATTTGCTAGATAATAATAAAGGAAGGACCTGGCAATTTCTCTGGTGGACGTAGCCCACACTGGGTGAACCACGTAAATTTGTGTCTCTCTTGTATTGTGTGTCTTCTGTGTTTTGTTTCTTCATTTGTTTTATTTTATTTCTCCACGGTCCTGTTTTTCTAACAACTGGTATCAGAGTGTAAGGTAACTCGCAGGAAAAAGAGGGTTCCTTGTTCGAGTGGGAGCAATGTCGGAAGATGGAAAGTTTAGGGTCGAGAAATTTAACGGCCAAAACTACCAGTTATGGAAGATGCAG
>ML787811.1:65349-89944 GCA_009831015.1 Picea engelmannii | reverse complement strand
TATATGAACAATCCAGGTAAAGAACATTGGGAGGCAGTAAAGTGGATTCTCAGGTATTTGAGAGGTACTACTAATCATGCATTATGTTTTGGAGGTTTAGACACTTTTCTACAGGGATATGTTGATTCAGATATGGCAGGTGATAAAGACAGTAAGAGGAGCACCACGGGGTATGTTTTTACTATAGGTGGAATAGCAGTAAGTTGGATTTCGAGGCTGCAAAAGGTTGTTGCACTTTCAACAACAGAGGCAGTGTATGTTGTTGCTACAGAGGCTAGTAAAGAGATGATTTTGTTACAAAGGTTTATGGAGGAATTGGGAAAGAAGCAGGAGAACAACAGGTTGCATTGTGACAGTCAGAGTGCCATTCACCTTGCAAAGAACTCAACCTTCCATTCAAAGACTAAGCATATACAGTTGAGGTACCACTTCATATGATACACCTTGGAAGATGGACAATTGAAGCTGGAAAAGATACACACTAGCCAGAATCCTGCAGACATGTTAACAAAGGGAGTAACCAGGGAGAAACTGAGTTCCTACTCAGTTTCAGTTGGTCTTCAAGAATGAAGATGAAAATGAGAAATTTGCCTGGGCCAAGAAGGTTCAAAGTCTAGCATATACAGTAGCGGTGGAGTTGTTGAGATCAGTCTCCAAGTGGAAGATTGTTGGTTATGGAGCCTGATTATCTTCCTGATTCAGAGGTCCTTGCTTTCAGTCATGTTTATACCCCATGAAGTATTTGCACCCCATAAGTATGTACACTCTTCCACGCGGGGGAGTGCAGAGGGGGGGTACCCCCTTTGCGGGGTCCAGGGGGGCTATCCCCCCGACTGGGGGCAAGTGGGCCCCCAGCAGGGGTTCGGGGGCGAAGCCCCCGAAGCAAAAATTGCCTTGTAAAAGTATATTGTAATTTCATTGTAAATATGGACCATTCATTATAAGGTCGCAGATCTAACGGTAGAGATTATGTTAGGGTTTTTTGCCCTAGAAGGCAACCCTTTTTTATGAGGGAAATGTATCGCGGCTATGGTAGAGGGTGAATATTGTATTCTGAGAGAGGATATTGTGAGAGAAAGAAGAGGAAGTTACAGCGGGTTTTGCTATAGGTTGTATCCCTTCATTTGCTAAATAATAATAAAGGAAGGACTTGGCAATTTCTTTGGTGGACGTAGCCCACACTGGGTGAACCACGTAAATTTGTGTCTCTCTTGTATTGTGTGTCTTCTTTGTTTTGTTTCTGCATTTGTTTTATTTTATTGCTCCACGGTCCTGTTTTTCTAACAAATGTTTGCATTTATTATATCGGACTTGGGCTAGAGTGGTTTAATCCAAACTACTTTTACCCCCGATATGCACCGCTTAAATGTCCAATCACCAAACCAGCGGTTTATTCCCCGACCCGCCTTCACATAATTAACCTCCGCGTTAATTCTATGCTTGATATGTATGTGCGCCCTCCATCCAACCTTTGACTTTTCCACATTATAAATTGAGATTCATGCCCATGATTTGACGTGATTTCATAAATTAAATATTGGATTAAATATTAATATAAATATTTTAATATAAAAATATTTATATTAATAATAATAAACCATTTTTCTATTTTCTAAGGACTTTGGGAGTATGAGGCTTAACACATGACTTTGTGGATAGGATAAGGGTGCTTAATAAAATGAATATTTTTTTTATTTTCAACGGGATTATGAAAATAAGGGCAAAAATGAATGAAGTGATGGAACTAAGGGATTTAGATAAGCATTAAGGCTAGGTATATGTTTGGGATATTCACCAAATTGTTTACTTGTGGAGGACATGACTATTTTGGATGATCAGTTGAGTGAAGGATTTAGGTGATGGGATCTTGACGGAGCTAGTGAAAATTTTTGAAAATCTGAGTGGAAAAATAACACAAGGACAAGATGCTTTGAGAAACATTAATGCAAATTAGCAAGTGATAACATAGGCTCCTATTGGGGATGCTATCCTCCCTGCGAGGTAACAAAGAATAATAGACCATGTGCCTGATCCATTGGGATGCTCCCAAAACATGTGTGTGTACCCTGCTCCGACCTTTCACCAGTGTTTGCTAAAAACCAAACTCTGCACACTGCTCTCAACTGGACACTGAACATTGAACACACCATTAAAATCTGACTATACACACTACTGGAAATCCAAACTGAAAAATGCTTGACCAACAAGATTATTTTCACACTCCTATCTACTCTAAAACTGTTGAAATGAATACTCAATCAAGTGATGCTAAGGTGTCAATGCAACCAATCAAGCAATTGGCTTCCCGATTTTTCTCCGCTCACATCTTTCTTAATCAGGCAGACAAATGTAAAATATGGTAGCTGAAAACAAAAGTTGAATCCAAAACCTGAGCTTATGAATGAAACAAACTCCTCCTTCACTGAAGACTGTAATAGGATGGCCACATGATCTTGAAAACCATGAAAAATAATTTCTTCTTGATGAGCAAAAACATAAAAACAAGCCTCTTTCATAAGTGTTTGTTGTCCATGCTCTATTTCTTCTATTTTGAGAACATTTTCAAATGAAATGGAAGCAATAGGTTTGTCTACTCTTCCATGCATATCAAAAACATTCATACATTCTTGAACATCTTCAAATGTGACAACCATATTATGTGCGTCCTCTTGTTCATCAAACAATTCTGATTTGGTTTTCTTAAACTTATGGAAATTTTCTTGAGGACTGTCATTTTGAATTTCAAATGAATGAATGGAAATAAATTATTGTTCATAACCTTCTTGTAAATGTGAAAAGCTAACATCATGAACTATTTCACAGTCTAGAGTTCCCATGGATGTATTTCCAAAACCATGATGTTCAAATGAATCAAATAAAACAATTGTCTCTTCGTTATCTTTTTGTATTTCTGATTGTAAAGTGGCATACATTGTTTTGTTGCTTTCCCGAAACTCTATGTCATTTGTTTGTTCATTTCTTGAAGTTTCCATAGATGAAGTTTCAGAATCTTCATCCATGTCTAGGCCACTTAGAATTTGAACAACCACATCATTCATAGGGGATGAAATACAACTTTGAAACACTTTGTCTTGTTGGAAATCTTGTTGAATATCTCCATCAAGTTCAGAAGAAGGAAAATGACTTTTAACAACAATTTCTTGATCAACTTCATCTTCAACCAAAGGAGGGGCTACTATTTGTTGTTGGGCTAAATATTCATAAAGGGCTTCTATGATTTCATCATTCATACACTCTTCATCACCAAAAACATATTCAAGGTACTTAATGAAATGTTCACAAAATTCACAACAATCTTCAAACACCAAGGATGAAGGATTGGATTCTCCATAATACTTAAAGAATGTTATATGGAAATTTTTAAGAGAGTATAAGCTTCCTGGTTTTAAACCTTCATACCATAATCTTGCTTTCCCCTCCAAAGTAGCCATAAAAATTTTCATCAAGAAATCCTCATGAAATTCAACCCCCAAATTACATATGTGCATGTGAAATCTAATCAATTGCAAGGCAACATCACTTGCTTTCCCATCTTCGAATTTAGGCAAATATTTTTGCCAATTTATGTGAGGAATACGATTTGGAAAGCCGGGAATATGAGATCGATTAATTGGAGCATACCTTGCAGATATTGAACTCATCTTCGGACAATGGAGTCACCAATGATGTTTTGGAAGCTAGATTCTGCATTGAGAGTGGAGTCGCCAGTGAAAATTTAAATTTATGGATTCTTCTACCAGTGGAATCACCTTCAAACTGATTTTTTGATGTGTGGAGTCACCAAAGCAGAGATACAACCAATATGTGTCTAAGTGTCTGCTGCTCTCAGACCTTAGAGCTCAACCATGTTGTTCTTTCCCAGGGAAAAATTTTCAATTTTGTCCCCGGCAACGACGCCAAAATGTTAGCACTCTGTAAATTTTGTTCGGTTGAATAGACAAACAACAGAGGTAACTATTTCAACCTAATTTAGAGCTGGGCATCATCCTACTCAACTTAGAGAGGGCTCTCTCGCGTCACTTGATATTTATTTGATAATCAGTGGCTAGATTTAGATTGTTTTGGGGTTTTTTATAAAGTTGTTGGCAAGGAAGGGGAGGGACACACAGGGCTATGGAGTCAAAATTCTAAAATTGAATGGAAACCTTGACTGGCCTATAGAACTCTCCAGAGGATAAAGTCTAAATGAGGCAATGAATCTGAGTTGTAAATTGAAATCTGCAATGTAAGAGGAAAGGGGAAAAACAAGTAACTACATCAGAGAATTACGAAAATGAATTCTGAATTAGCTAGGAAGAAACACACATGGTTTAAATTTCTTCAGCCGAGAGCATCAAGAGATGAATTCTGGGCTTTTAACTATCCAATTCAAATAGAAGACAGTGTAAATGGAATTAAAGAACACATGAAATACATACAATGAGGGAAAACAAAACTCATATCACCACCATTAGAATCTTTTCATAGAGACTTCAAAAGCCTCTGCAAATGTATTCAATTCATCTCCATAAATTTACAATTTAGTTTAGAACAACCAGAGTTTGTGCCCTTGCACTACGTCCCACACTTAATAATTCAGAACCTCTCTCATTTATACAATTTCGAGTTCCTTTAGTTAGAAATTGATTACAATAATTGAACTGAAACGTTTCAGCTTCTACAATGATTACAAATGACAGTTTTCAGAAAAATGTTTCATGATCCCTGCAG
The DNA here is from genome assembly GCA_009831015.1 of Picea engelmannii. Taxonomy (NCBI): domain Eukaryota; kingdom Viridiplantae; phylum Streptophyta; class Pinopsida; order Pinales; family Pinaceae; genus Picea; species Picea engelmannii. The sequence continues at coordinate 85,213 of ML787811.1, read as the reverse complement.
ATTCCTTTGACGCTCCAGCTCCTTCCTCTGCCACGTTCTCTTTCAAATTTCACTTATACTCTTTCAAATATGATTGCATTTATCCATACTCTCATTAAACATTTGGGAATAATATATTTGAAATAAAAATAATTCTCAAATATTTTTTATCGTGTAGAATTAAATTTCCATAATTTAATTCATGCCTGTGGTTCTTTAAAACCATGTCTTGTTTTTCTCAATTCACCATTCATTTATTGTTACCATTTCACATGAAAAACATTTACTGTGTTATGTTTTTTCCAATTTATCGTTTCACTATGAAAAACATTTATTGTGTCATGTTTTTTCCAATTTACCATCTTTGGTAAAGTACCTTTTATCTTCTTCCTTTACTTCTGTAAAACCTTTGGATAAAAAATTACCCAAATATTCCTTTCACGTGCATATTCCCATTTAATTCTTTTCCATGGAATTAAACATTAATCTCTTTAATTTGTAAAACTTAAATCTTACCTCTGTAAAACCTTTTCACCGTGAGGAGGAAACTCATTTATTAGAAATTTCATAATTGTTGTTGAAATGCACTTGTGGAAAAATGTCGCACATAAAACATATGATAAATGTTTGCATTTATTGTATTAGGCTTGGGCTGAAGTGGTTTAACCCAAACTACTTTTACCCCCGATATGCACCACATAAAAACATGTGTCCAATCACCAAACCACCGGTTTATTCCCCGGCCCGCCTTCACATAATCAACCTTCGCGTTAATTCTATGCCCAATATGTATGTGCATCCTCCATCCAACCTTTGACTTTTCAACATTATAAATTGAGATATGTGCCCATGATTTAACGTGATTTCATAAATTAAATATTGGATTAAATATTTTAATATAAAAATATTTATATTAATAATAATAAACCATTTTTCTATATTCTAAGGACTTTGGGCGTATGAGGCTTAACACATGAATTTGTGGATAGGATAAGGGTGCTTAATAAAAGGAATATTTTTTATTTTCAATGGGAATATGAAAATAAGGGTAAAAATGAATGAAGTGATGGAACTAAGGGATTTAGATAAGCATTAAGGCTAGGTATATTTTTGGGATATTCGCCAAATTTTTGACTCATGGAGGACATGACTATTTTGGATGATCAGTTGAGTGAAGGATTTAGGTGATGGGAGCTTGACGGAGCTGGTGAAATTGTTTGAAAATCTAAGTGGAAAAATAACACAAGGACAAGATGCTTTGAGAAAAATTAATGCAAATTAGCAGGTGATAACAGGACCCACACCTCCTTCATTCAGTCTAACCACTGGAAGGGAGCATAGCCATAAGGATACTAAGATCGTTGAAGAATTGTCGCTAGGGTTTCTGGCAGGAACAATTACTAAATCATTGTTGCTAGGATTACTAGCAGGTGTAGTTGCATAAACCCTAACCCTCTTGTTGAGGCACCTTAAGTGAAGGGATTGACCTGATTTCCAGATAGACCAGTGCACCCTACCCTAACGCATCTCCTGGTACTCTCAGCAAGCGAAGACGTCAAGTTTGATTTTTTGGTCAAATATAGGGTTGGCCAAGTCAAAGCATCCATGACTTACTCTATGAAGTTAGAAAACAAGTTAGATGGAGCTTCTTGTAAATTCTAACCTTGTACAATGTCTATTGTAAACAGATATTCAGAAAAGAACAGAAAAGATACAATGGCAAATATAAACATTACACAGAGATTTTTCCCTTGGAAACCCAAATCGGGAAAACCAGCATATGTTATATTCATTCCTTGTGTTGCATTGTTTACAATACAATATACATATAGGAGCCAGCGACATCCAAAACCCTAACCCAATGACCTAGATTAGTCCAAAACCCTAATTCCTTAACCGGAAATAGAAAACCATCGGCAAAAACCATGTGCCGAAAAAACCACTTAAATACATGACACATACCCAACATTCTCCCACTTGTTGTTTTCTTTGCATACGGGGGGTTATAGGGTTACATAGTAAAATATCCAAGGCAACAATGCCCATGGATCCTTTACACCAAGAGAACTTCTCAGTGCTTACAAATTTTGTTAATGAGTCTGCAACATTCTTCAAAGTTTCCACCTTCATCAGTGATACTTTCTTTTCTTCAATCATGTCTCTCACAAAGTGATATTGAAAATCAATGTGCTTTGTCTTTGAATGATAAGCAGGGTTCTTCGCTAGAAAAATTGCACTCTAACTGTCACACTCTATCCTTACATCTTGTTGTACCAACCCAATACCTGAACACAATCTTTGTAACCATATTGTTTCCTTACTTGCATGAGTGGCTGCCATGTATTCAGATTATGTAGTTGAAAGTGCCACTATAGCCTGTCTTTTGCTCATCCAACTTATTGCTCCTCCAAATAGGTTAAACACAGAGCTGCTTGTATATCTCCTACGATCCAAATCTCCAGCCCAGTATGCATCCACAAAGCCATGTATATCAACCACTCTATCCAATCCCGATCTTTCTTCGTAGCACAATCCATAGCTAACAGTGCCAACATCTTCTCTGTTTACCAACATAGGACTTCCTGTTTACCAACATCCTTCATTTCTCTAAATACCACATCTTGGCTATACACTACCTTCTTAGTTTCTAGGTTCCAAAGCTTATAACCTTTGAGACCATCTTTATATCCAATAAAGATACATTTTTCAGCCTTCTTATCCAGCTTACTCCTATTTTCCTTTGGAACATGAACATATGCATTGCAGCCAAATACCTTAAGATGTGTGAGATAAGGTTCCTTACCAGTCCATACCTCTTGTGGAGTCTTGTCACCCAACGTTGATGAGGGTGATCTGTTGACCAGATAACATGCAGTACCCACTGCCTCTTCCCATAATTCTTTCCCTAACCCAACACCACTGAGCATGCACCTTGCTTTTTCCATCAGCGTCCTGTTCATCTTTTCTACAACTCCATTCTGATGAGGTGTATATGGAGTAGTCTTCTACCTTGCTATACCACACTACTTACAGAATTCTTCAAATTCATTCCTGCATAACTCTCCTCCATTATCTGTTCTCAGCACCTTAATTCTTTTCTTTGTTTGATTCTCAACAAGAGCCTTAAACTCTTTAAACCTGTTAAAGACTTCAAATTTCTTCCTAAGGAAATATATCCAAGTTTTCCTCGATAAGTCATCTATAAATGAGACATAGTACACAAATTTTCCCAATGATGGGATCGACACAGGTCCAAAAACATCACTGTGGACTAGTTATAAAATTCATTATGCCCTCATTGCACCAGAGGGGAATCTTACCCGATTCTGCTTCCCATATAGACAATGTTCATAGAAATCAAAATCCAGAGAGTAGTTAGACATACCTTCAACCATACCTTTACCGTGTAGTAGTCGAAGACCCTTCTCTCTGATATGCCCCAGTATTTGATGCCACAACATAACCTTTTCTCCAGAGACTGTAGGATTTCTTTCTTCTTCAACTCCAATATCATGAACAATGGAGCTATTACACCCATCACTAATAGTTCTTCCTAGCAGCTTATACATATTTCCAAACCGAACTCCCTTCATCAACACCATTGCTCCTCAAACCATCCTGCAAGTTCCCTTTTCAAAAATTGTTTTTACCCCTGCATCTTCCATTTTGCTTACATAAAACAAATTTTTGGCCATACCTGGGATGTGTAGAACACCATGCAGTGTTCTAATCCTTCCATCTATGAGTCTCAACTTGAACCTTCCTCTTCCTATGATTCTGGTTTTCGAATCATTACCTAATAAAACATTACCTCCATCATACTTTTCATATTCGAAGAACCACTCCCTGTGGGGAGTCATATGAAAGGATGCACCGGAGTCAATCAACCATGCCTCATGATCTGCATGTGTGGTTGAAGAGGCTAAGTACACATCCCCTCCTTCTTCCTTGGAGGAATTTTCTTATGTAGAAGAAGATTCTTCATATCCCTTCTTTTTCTCAACTTTGGATCTACATTGCTTCTTGTAGTGCCCTTCTTTTCCACACCTCCAACATACCCTTACAAACTTTCCAGGAGATTTAGATCTACCCTTAGACTTAGATCTCCCACTTGAGAAATTATATCTATTTCTTTCCTCGAAACATCCTCTTGCAAATAATGTGTTTGTGCTATGTCCTTCCATATTCTTTCGTCTCATCTCCTCTGACAACAAGGATGATACCACTTCTTCAAACTTCAAAGAAGTTGTATTACTACCTATGGCCACAACCGAACTATCCCACGAGTCTGGTAAAGAACACAACAAACCGATACATTTATCTTCATCTAAAATTTTAATCTCAATAGATACTAACTGACTTACCACAGTATTTAAGGCGTTCAAATGCTCTGCCACCGAGTCTCCATCTCTCATCCTCAAGTTATACAGCTTCTTTCTCAGGAATAGTTTATCTACCAGGGACTTAGACTGATACAACTTCCCCAACTTTTCCCATAAATCCTTGGTTGTAGCTTCCTATGACACATTCAGTAATACTGAATCGGAGAGACACAGTCGGATTGTGCTCTTTGCATTTCGATCCATCTTTTTCCAGTCATCTGCAGAAGTTCCTGTAGGTGCAGTACCTGGATCTATCGTGATCCACTGATCTCTGTCCACCAAAAGATCTTCCATCTTGAGCTTCCATAGCTCAAAGTTTTTCCCATTAAACTTCTCGATCTCCATCTTTGAATTGCTTGCCATTTCTTTTCACCTGAAAAACAATACCACAGATCTCCCACTGTAACAAGGCTTATCACAGTACCGAGCCAAACCCTTGACCACAAAGGCGTCCCCTTGAAGCCAATAAAGCTTTGATAGAAAATGTAAATTCTAACCTTGTACAATGTCTACTGTAAACAGATATTCAGAAAAGAACAGAAAAGATACAATGACAAATACAAACATTACACAGAGATTTTTCCCCTGGAAACCCAAACCGGGAAAACCAACATATATTATATTCATTCCTTGTGTTACATTGTTTACAATACAATATACATATAGGAGCCAGCGGCATCCAAAACCCTAACCCAATGACCTGGATTAGTCCAAAACCCTAATTCCTTAACTGGAAATAGAAAACCATCGGCAAAAACCATGTGTCGAAAAAACCACCTAAATACATGACATGTTTCCCGAGGTAGGTGTCACGTTTCCCGAGGCATACATTTTTTTTCATGAAAAGAATATAACACATACCTAACACTTCTAACTTCAGAGCGTGGAAGACAAGGATTGACCTCATCCTTGCTAAGAATAAAGTGTTGGATATCATGAAAGGAAAGATCGTGGAACCAGAGTTTGAAGAAGGAAAAGAGAAGGAGCCACAGAACATTGTAGTTATGGAGAAGTTCAAAGACGGTGACATCAATTCCATGAGTATCATAGTGGACTCTATAAAATACCACTTGATACCCTACATCTCCCATTTTGACTCATCGAAGAAGATGTACAATGCCCTAACAAACCTCTTCTCAGTCAGAAACATTGGACAAGTAATGAGTTTGAAGAATGAGCTCTGTGACATGAAGATGAATGATGATGACAACATAACATCATACTTTTTGAGAATCTCTCAGTTAAGAGATCAACTACAAGCTATTGAAGAGATCATTTCAGAGAAGGAATTGGTAAACATAGTACTCAATGGTCTTCCCAAGACATCGGATGCATTTTCTGCAAGCATGAACACAAGGAAGGAGTATCCTACATTTGAATAACCTTGGACTTGTTGTGCTCAAGAAGAATCAAGGATCGGTGCAAAAGAGAAACCCCAAAAGAAGTACAATGATCAAGCCTTCACAACAAGATTCAAGAATTTCAGGAACAAAAGGAAGTTTGGTTCAAAGAAGAAGCCAAATGAAGAGAAAGATATGTCAGAAATAAAATGCTTCAACTTTCGAAAGTATGGTCACTACAAGAATCATTGTTTCGAGATAAAGAAAAGGAAGTTGACACATGAAGCATCAGTTGTCGAAGAAAAGGGACCTACAAAGAAGACCAAGCAGGATAAAACAAACTTCTTCTTCTAAGACAAGGTAACAATACTCTTCATAGTTCTTGAACATACCATGCTTTCTGTACATATCTTGCATATCTATTTCTTAGAAGATAATATGTTCAAAGAAAAACTATACCTATGGAAGAAACAACAAGATAAGGATTGTTTTCATTATGACTACAAGTCATACAATACACATGAAAGGATGAAGTACATCAAGCAATTCATGTGGAAGTTATTACATAAGTAACAGTTGAAAGATAAGCTGAATTCATAATCAATCTTGAAGAAACCCAGAAGAAGTAAAGACAGAAAGAAGTCAACAATCAAGAGGAAACTGGAAAAAGACTTATGACACCTTGCAGAAGGCAATAAGGATGCAGACAAAAGCATGGATTATGTTAGATGGAGGGAGCCGATTATATACTTCAAAAATAAAAACATGCACTCATACATGAAGCAAGTATTAGGAGGGAGCTAATCCTATGATCCATTGAAAATGATGAAGTATATATCCATGGTAGCAACCATGAAAAATAGTACATGTTCAGTTTGACTCTAGAAGAAGCCTTCTTCAAAAATAAACCTTAGAATATCCCTAGTTGTCCATCCACATCCATGATCCTATGATGAAAGGAAGAAGTTGGAATATTTAGGGCATGGAATCTATAGAAAACTCCATGGACCCGAGAGCTAAAGAGAAACATAAGGAAGAACATGAAGATTCCAAGAAAGAAAGAAGAGCCATAACAATCAGTCATTGTATCGAGAATCACAAGATCACCAGCCTGATATGAACTCACTAAAAGAAATCAAGAAGAGGAACTGAAAGTTGTGTTGAATAACAGTGTATGAAAGACTTATGAATGTAAGCATTGTGAGATCCATAACTAGAGGTTCTCCCAGATGGAGGGAGAAGAATATGATGATTGCTTGTTCCAGTAAACTAGACATACCTCTACATGAGCCATTATATCGTCCGCAATATCCATGGGTTGGAGTTTACATCAGATGAATGCAAAGATTGTTCTCCAGAGAAATTGAACAAAGAGCGTATGAAGAGAAACCTCAAGGATTTGAGGTATAACAGAAAGAGACCCTTGTATGCAGATGGAAGAAGACAACTTGGTGGAGAACCTCCAATACACAACATAAGCGTGGTGAAGACTTTCTATAACAGAGATATTGTATCAGAATGGTTACTCAGAAGCTCAGGATGATGGATTGCTAATCCATGAAAAACTCTCATGATGGCAGAAGAAGTACCACTTGGATATGTTCTAGTTTGACCCTTGCCACGATGTTATGAGCTAGCAGGAAACAAAGAAGACTCCAACAATGATATACTTTATTGATCAAATTTATATGAAGCCTTCAGAGAAAACCAGTGTTCCAGAAATATCAAAGTACATTTGAGATCAAGCATTACATTATCCATGATGAAGTCCAGAAAGGAGAAAGTGGTTCTCCAATATATATCTCCACAGATGAGCAGATAAGCATACATTTTGGTAAATCCTCTATCCAAGATGAAAGATTTTGTGTACTTAAGCTAGAGCTCGTGGAGACGACTTCCTTATTGAAAAAGGAAGAGATGACTCCCAGGTTGGGAGGGAGAACTGATGTGTTATTGATTTATGGACAATCATTTTTCAGTTCGAAAAATGGTCTAGGATGAGCAATTCCTTTCTAGTTCGGGAAGTGGTTTGAGATTTCTAACGGACAGACATTTTCCAGTTCGAAAAATGGTCCAGATCGAACGGTCATTTTCGTAATGAAAATGGTTCGATGGATTGATGATGTACCATAGACAGTGATTTCCCATTGTGGTTAACATGGGGAATGGTCTAAGACAGTCTCTCTTCTTGATGGTCACTCTTAGTAGTGGTCAAGAAGACTGGTCCACCTCACCGGACAGTCATTCTTTCGAAGCTCACAGTTGTGAGCAGTTTCGAAGAATGGTCCAATTTGGAGGTTGGTGCAGGAAATTCATTTCCTTAGGAAATGGTCCAGACAGTCATTCCCTAGGGCAGATTCATTTTCTCCAAGTTGCACTTTGTTTAGTGCCTAAGGAATGGCCCAAATAGGTGAATGGTCTAGGCTCAGCAATCAGGGACAGACATTCCCTAGGGCTAACTCATTCTCTCCAGGTTGCACTTTGTTTAGTGTAGGAGGAATGGCCCAGGATAGGGAATGGTCGAGGCTCAGAAATGAGGACAATTATTCTTCCTTGCTTGAGAAGAATAGTCCAGATAGCCCATCATTGATGTTCTACTCTGAGGGAAGATTCTCTTCCAAATCTCACAGATGTGAGTGGAAGAATGGCTCAGATGATTCAGTTTATATCATAACAATGTTTTATGTGCAGGTTGATATCAGATGATTGTTATGGAGACTGTATGTCTCTAGACAATAGATGTATTCTACTTTAGTGGATGTGTTCCATTGATTGTGACTATATTTCACTGATAAAGTGTCTGTGTGCTACTTGGTGTGGCAGTGTACCACTAGATTATAGTTGTGTACTAATATGGATAGACACAGTTGTTCTCTATTGAATGATATTGTTCTGATTTCCTTGAAGAATATCAGTATGTTGGAAATGATTATCATCTAGATGGATGATCAATGGACAGATATTTCCTAGATGGAAAATGGTTTAGGACATTTATTCTTCTAGGATATATGTCTAGATTAGAAGAATGGCTCTTGTGTCACTCTGTGGAGTAAGTGACTTATCCAACATCATGTCTGATTACTCAGACGGAGTATGTTTTCGAGAGATGATGCAGTTGATGACACTGATAGTGATGATGGTACTCATGATCTAGTCATGAGATGGTTTATACGACTATGTTGATTCTACTGGGTGAATGGTATGTTTGTGCTCAAGACCATTACCTTCAATACCTCCCTAGCTAGGAGGGAGTGTTTATATTATGGTAGTTGCGGGAGGTATTTACGTCCACATGTAAACCTGACGAGAATAGAATATTCCGGGAAGCAAGAAGAAACCCTAATTGATTGGTTAATAACCCTAGATGACAAGTCGGCTCAAGGGAATGACTTGTATTAGGTTATTAGCCTCCAAGAGAAGAAGTCGGCTAAAGGAAATAATATATACTAAAGATATTAGTACCCAGAATGAAAAGTAGGCCCAGGTAGTTTTCCAGATTTAGTATAAATACAAGAGGCCAGTCTTCATTCTGGCAGTTATTTCTCAAAACTGCAAAGCTCACTTGTGCGCACTGCAATTAGCCAGTTTGTGCGCAAGTTTGGAGGAGAGTTATCGTTGCAGTTGTTGCAGCTAGCAGATTATGTTTTGTCTTGGACTATCTCTTGGTTATGGTTTGGACTATTTGATCAGCTCTTGTTTGGTGTGCTATCCTTGGAGAAAGGAGCGCCACCCTTTGTTTGGCTATCTAGCCTAGGGTTTGATTTCATAATGATTCTCTTTCAAGGTTAAGGTGCTCGGAGGGTGGTTTTGACATATGGTTGGGTGATAATAGTGATATTGTCTATGGTAAAATGAGTACAATCCATCATATTCTAACACCTCCTACATGTCTACAACCACCCCTAAATGAATCATCTTTGCTATCCTTTAAGAAGATATTTTCACATTTAGCTTTATATGATAATGGGTGCACCGGTCTTATTACCTCATCATTTTGAAAAAAGTGATTGCTAATTGAAATATCCATTGAAAAGTGGTGACACCATTATGTCTAATACTAACCTAGTTGATTCAACAAGTTCTTATCCAAGTTTATCTTTACAAGTTTCTCTTGAGAGGTATTGATGAAAACCTCATGTGGCAGAGCGCCCTTGCAAAACCTCAATGAACTTTCATGAGAACCCTAATAGGATTAACTAGAGGGACCTCTTATTCATTATCCGAGATGTTCCATTATACATTGAATAGCTGAGATTTAAGTTTAATGTGGATGATGTCACCCTTGGGATAATTGCAAGAAGTTAATTATGTGCCTAATAACTCTAAAACACTCTCGTACCACCTGCCTTCCTTATACTCTAAAACTGTCAATGAACAATATACATCATTCTAAATATTTTGAATAGTATAATAAAAAGGAAGTATCGGGAAGTACAAGTAAACCCACTGAGGTATTGAACAGGCCTGCTGGCAGTGGGACATGCTTGTATGGTACTAAGGTAAACCCAACAAGGTACTTAATAGGCCTACTGGAAGTGGGGATATGCTAAGTAAAGGGGGTTGAAAAACATAAAGTGGCACACCTAAAACTGAACAAAAACCCTTGGGTCTCATTCTGAAGGATTATCAAATCAAGGCTAGGAGATGATCTTTATATCTCTCAGATGATGTTCTTAAGAACCTTCAAGTATCCACTTTAGGGTTCTATCTTTAAAATAAATAGGTTTGCATGAAAGTGGGACCCTCAGTATATGTAATTCACCTTACCTAAGCAAGAAGAGCTTCATCTCTAAAAACTTGGATAAGAAACGAGTTAATCATCTTGGGATGTATTCTTTTATGTGTTCCTCTCTTCAAATGAGATCTAAACTATGTGTGTATCACTTTTATTTTAAAGGTAATCTAGCCGGGGGGGGGGCTATTAGTCGAAGTCATTAAGAAAACTCTTGGCCACTATCCTATAATCATATTAGAGTCACATCCAATATTTTCTCCTAACTATGATCCACAACATATTGGATAAGACTTAACGTCAAATCACTAACAGGTCTAATCTATTACTCATGACTCCACTTTTCCATCATAACTACTTTTCCATGGGAAAGAAGTGTGAAGCATAGGCCAGGAAGTTTATATTGTATAATAGGTTACTTAAAAGATAACTTAAGGAGTTGAAGAAAGGTGGAACTTCGGGGAATGCTTGATCGAGTGAGGAGTATCATCAATTTTGAAATTTTGAAGATCATTGTTTCATGAGGACATGCAATGACTTAAGCATGGGGGAATGTTGAGTTTCCATTTTGACACCTCTATTACCCTATATTATCCTATATCTGAGTCAATTTTACCTCTCACATGTGCATATGTTGAGCATTTCCTCCACAAATCCACTTAGTGACCTTGTCCATGTGCATAGAGAGGTAACTTGTGATTAAGGCTTGATTTGTTTAGTTTTCTTGATTAATTTCGATTGAATGATTGATTATGTATGTTCCTAATCGCTTTGACTCTTAAGAAGCTTCATCTGGTACTTCAATAATCCGGTACTGTAACCATAGCATGATCTGATACCCTGTCTGATCCGGCACCAATGCTCCACCTATTCTGGTACCAATGTTCCACCTATTCTGGTACTCCACATCGCATTTGTTACCAACTCAACATCGCATCCAGTACCAACTCAACATTGCATCCACTACCAACACACTCAAAATTTCATCTGGTACCAACACACTCAACATTGCATCCAGTACCAGTCTTTCCCCTGATCCAGTACTCATGGTCGTGACTGTGTTGATCCAGTACTAAAACCTTGTCTACAGAATTCTGGTACTGGATTTGCACCTCGATTTCCAAGAAGATAACAAGGAATCTTAAAATTTGGGGACATGGGTTTTGGCTAGAGCAATGTTTTCATGTGGACATGGTGTTCAGAATCCCCATATATCACACGTTTGGACCTCCATCTCAAAGGGAATGATTCATCCTAAATCATTACCAATTTTCCAGAAATTCTAGGATCATGCCCAAATTCATGGGAAATGCATTTCCTTGATTAGATAATGATTGTACTCGACCTCCATTGATGGAAAATGGTTTTGATTTGATTTTTCATGGATTGGATTTTCTAGAGACAAATTTGCAATGTAAAAAGTATATAAATTGAGTGATGGCTCTAAGCCAAATGGGAGGAATTATTATGTTGCAGATTGGATTTCTGAACAGACTCGTTTTGTAAATTTATTTGTTGAAGATCAATGGAAGTTTGAATTCAATGATCCTGTGTGTATTTTATCATTTAGCATCTACTGATCTAAAATCTTCCATGTTGGCATCGGCAAGGGCCCACCGATCCAGCTTAGTAAGCTCCTTGTAAATTATTAGTATAGATTTTTATTTCATGTACTTGTTGTTTTGATTTCATTTCTGATTTCACTATTAGAATTGATTGCAAAGTGTGGCAGTACATGAATAGTTTGAGAGTAGATCATTTACATTACATGATCCAACAAATGGAACATCTCATAAAAAATTATGTTTCCTGTGTAAGAATGAAATATCTTTTCATAATTATCAAGTTGCAATGATTTATTTTTTGAATGTCATTGGTTTGAAGAAGTGTGCAAAATTAGATAAGGATTGCTTGCAATTTATTATTTAATTGAGTTGTTACAGGAGATGAGAACAAGGCCTCCATCTCTCACATACATGCGCTTATAATGGAGTGTTTATACTCTGCTTGGTAGTTCTTTTAGCTAAGTTAATTTTCTAGAATGTTAATGAGTGATTGTGTGTTTGTTACAAGAGATAGACTCATAGCCCATCTCTATCTTTCATGAGCCTATAATGAGTAGATCTATTCCCTGAACAAGAATTATGAGTTATACATTTGTTGATCAATTTTTCTTTAAGGATTTTGAAATGAGTGGAGAATGTTATTTGAAAAAGTGTGAAAACAGAGCATCTTGTTATTGATTGTTTCTTGATTGAGCTATACTCATCAGACCTAGATAGACCACTTGTCGCCGGCACATAGAGTGTAACAACTCTATTGATTACGAATCTCGGTCGATAATTTATGTTTGGTAATATATTATGCATATAATTGCACCAACACACTTCTCCTAAAGAATCAAAGACCTGCAAAAGAAAATTAACATTATATAAATATCCCCACTTGTTGAGGTGTGTACACTTATGCAGTGTCCTTTTATTTCCTTGCATATGGCACTCTGTTTACCTCTAGCTTCAAGTGTCCTTATTGTACTTCCCCCAAATATAATCAATTCACCAATAGGGAGTACCCAAGGTTTTGGATTATTAATTAATTAATGGCATTGAATGGGCTTGAAAAAAGGTTTCATTGAAAACGAAGGTGCAACATGCCCTCTACAAAGACACCCATAAATGAGACACTACAACCCCTTGTATGCCATGAATCCCATTCCCAAAAGTCATTCCCCCATCCACGACACCTCATCCACATGAATTAGAAGGAGTTCCCCTCGGGAAACACTCCTAAACTTGAGGTACGATTCACCCAATAGGTCATTTTGTCAACCCTCCTATTAGTACCAAGATTTACAACATCAAAACTTTAACTCTTGTGCCCATTTTGACAACACTTGTGCAAAAAAATGACGTGCTACCAAAAAAAGGGCATTCTTGCAGCATCATCATGATCTGGTCAAAATTATAACCTCTTCATCGATTTTGTGTCATTTCCCAAAAATCCTTTAAGTTCTTCGCCAGGTTTGTTCTCGGGTTATATTCAGATTGCTTATGTTATTGAACAATATTGTGGCTTGTTCATGTAAAAAAGACTATATTGTCCTTTGAGGCCAATATCTATGTTATAAAGCACCCAAAACCGAGTTCTAGGGATAGTATTCAAAAGTAATCTTATGATTTTTCATTTATAAAAATATTTGGGCTTTGGGTCAAGCAAGCCCAAATATCCAAGTTTCAATCTCCATACAGTCGAGAGCCAACGTTTCATCATAGGGAAAGTCCCAAGGAGCAATGCATACACAAGGCACCACGAGGAGGGAGCCCACAAGGGAGCATGGTAAGTGCACTACGTGTTGAATCATGTTGTGGGTACTCAACTATATAAACACTTGGATAATTTTATACTCAATTCATGTGGGATATTTCCCATAATGTAAATAAAAAATGTCAAGAACACAGATGTTAAAACAAGTGCCAATGGATATCAAATAATGTGCAAGTGTCAAATACGCCAACAAAAGAAGCAATCAAGTGTCAGAGATCGCCCATCTCAGCTAGTGAGCCATTGGCCATGCTGTATGAATACCATCCTATTCTCAAACTCCATACACTCACAAATATCAACAATTTCTTCGATTATTTCTAGCCTAATATTTATATCAATGTCCTTATATGAAGATGGAACCTTTGATCAAAGGAAGATTGCAACATTGATTATTTCAAAGGTTTTATATTACCTCCAGGACATTAATGATTTCTTATCTTATGCTTTGGGTGCCAGAAGTTTGCTTATGTTTCAGAAGATCACTTAGGTGTTGAGATCACATAACAAAATGCCAAAATATTAATGCAATCATTAAAACATCAAGTGTCAAATGAGCTCGAGAATATGTTGCTAAGCATTTCAGTCGGTCTAGGAAAAAGAAGGCGATGTTAGTTTTGACTTGGGAGAAAGACCTCAAAGTATTATCTTCTTCAATGAGGAAACTCACAAAGAAATCACACGAACCCTCATTTCTCTTTAAAGGAAATGAATAGTTTTTTAATATGGAGATGTAAATCCTAAAAATATTTTGTTTTGGTCTACCAAGGACAACAGATGAAATAAACTTTTCTTGCTAATCGTGGGTTGGCAATCAAGAGCATGTCCACGGTTCTTAATCTTTCCCTAAACCGGTTTTAGATCCTTATTGAAGTAAATCTAGAAAAGGCATAATGGGGATTTCAAATGTAAGATAAGTCAGACTGCATATGTGAAACTTTCCTTGAAGTATAATATCTCTGATTGTCAATGGAATTTTAGTAGACAAACTCAAACAATCCAAAGGAATGTAACACATAAGCATTGGATGTTATTCCTCTTTCTCATGCTTAACTCGACCTCTTACCCACTTTGAGATAGTTATCGCTTAGGGAAAAAAATACTTTTCTTAGTAAGAAGACAAAATGAGTATGATGAATTATTGTCATGCAAATGGGAGATACAAACACCTTGAGCTTGGTTTTTAAGCCAAGTTGCTTATGTCACAAAATTTTTGCCAGTTATTACTATATTTATCAAGGTTGTTATAGTCGATGGAGATTAAGCAACTACAAAGCATTTCCTAGAAAAATGTTGAATTATCTTCAAGGGGTATTTTTGGAAAAGAGGTTCAAATCTCGAGATAGTCATTTAACAAGTGGCAATTAGGAAGATTTGATTAAAAAGATCAAAGGTCAAAACTGTATCCAACATTTTCAGGGCACCTGACAGCAGGGGAAAGTTACTTCCTACTATATTGGAAGCATTTGAGCATCAAGAGCTTCAAAAATATTATCATCTGAAGGTTTTATGATCACATGTCCCATTTTTTAAGGAAGAACATCTAAAGACAGGTGTCAATCAACAAATTTCATTAAAGGGGGAAACATTTAGTTTTATTTTCCAAGGCATTCGAAGCATTCCAGCTGCAGATAAATATTCGATGGAAGTCCAAATCAAAACTAATATTCCGGACCAATAACTATCCTTTTAAGCTCATATTGTATCCAGATGTTTTAGTAGTAGACCAGGGTTTGATTTTATTAATTAGTTTTCTGAGATTTCTAAAACTGGGTATGAATCCAGAATTGGTTTTTTCTCTATAAAACTAAGGATAAAAAATGAAGTCAGAAGGGTTCGAGTGGTGGCACTTAGAGACTTTGTTTCTGATTGTAAAAGTTTGGGACTTATTTCATTTTACACTTAATTGAAAAGGATATCTGATGGTTAAACTATCTCTTCTTTTCTTTATTCTTTCTTGTCTTACTTAAATACATGTGTATCTTTGCAAAACATTTGATATATCTTGTTTATGTTTGAAAGGAAACAAAGATTTTGTTGATTGCTTGCTCATTACAGGATTTGTGTTTAAGTACATTATTCTTGTTTCTGAATGATATTTAGAATCAAGAATTTTCCTTTGTGAGTGAACAAATTGGGAACTTGCATTTTTCTTTCCTTTCATGTTAAACTCCTTTATCTACCTCATCAGATTGACTACCATTGACTAAGTAAGTGTGATAGGAACTTGATTTTGTGATCAGATATTGACAATGTCCTTTTCATCCACTACTTGATGAATAAACAAATTTCAAACCCTAAAATAGACCTTCAATCATAACCCATTGCAATAACTACAATGTGTAAGGCTTGGCTCTATAGTAGTCTAGGGACAACTTCTAGCACCAACACGTCCCATACCTAAACTTAGCAAATTGCATAGGGTCTTTGAGAATTGGTTTATTTTGATGAGGTGGTCTGGATGTACTTTCTTATATGGCTCTTATATTGATTTGATTTACTCATCATGTTGCTTTGACTTGATATCCTTGGAGGGTGTATCCATTTGTCTTTGCAGGATACAACTAGTGGACAGTTTTCGAGGAACAATCTTAGCTTGGGCTTCCATGGGGCTTAAAGCCCATAGGTTGGATACCAGGGCATGTTATCCCCATTTTGTGGGATAAATAAGGAGATGATGTCGCGAGGCCCTCAGGTTCCAGATATGGAGTGCTGAGAGACCACATGACTAGAAGTGTAAACTTGCACATAAGGAATCTTACTCTATCACCACATTTTGATCCATTGTCAACGCATCCACCACACCAACTATCTTCTTGAAGGAAGATGGATCTTGCTCCATGTAGTACAAGTCAGTTATTGTGGCAGGTAATCACCCTAATATTTGAGGCATTTACACATGTTGTATTTAAGATCCTTTTGATTATAGAATGCATGATTGGACATTATGTTTTTGACCCTGTTTCACCTTGGTGAGTATCATAGATTTCCTAGCAAGTGGCCAACCTTTGTGATCCAAAAATGATCTTTT
Organism: Picea engelmannii; assembly: GCA_009831015.1. Taxonomy (NCBI): domain Eukaryota; kingdom Viridiplantae; phylum Streptophyta; class Pinopsida; order Pinales; family Pinaceae; genus Picea; species Picea engelmannii. The sequence goes on along the minus strand of ML787811.1, from coordinate 68,428 downwards.
AAAGACTTTGGTTAAGTTTACGCATGAATTGATTTACCATTTAGAAATTGAAGAGAAGAAGAAGATTTAAGGAAAGAATCTTGCAACCATCATAAAGAATGCAGAACAGAAAATAAGCACTAACAAAAACAAACCATAACACCAAGATTGTTAACAGATTTCGACAAAGTTTCCTACATCTCCGGGTCTATGTCTCAGTGGGGGAGGCTTTCTTATTAATATTCAATGCTTCAAAAATACATCAGAAGTACATCAAATGGATTACAAACTAGTTTGGTTGTGTTCTTCTCGACCTCAGGAATCCAACACAACTGACGACACTGAAAAAGGCTGAACATAGCTCCCGGAAATGGCCTCCAAAGTTCACTTCCTCAATGGCTTCCCTGCATAAAAATGGCTTAAGCTTCACAAATACTTCAATATTATGTTGTTCTGAACCTCCTTTCATGGCCAAAAAGACCTGGTTTATATAGATTTTGAGTTGGGGATCCTATCCCAACTTCCCCCCAAGATATGGCCTAAAAGAGGGCTCTAGATCCTCAAAAATGGGAAAAATCCAAAAAAATCAGAGTAAATAACCATTAAAATCTCTATTATATGGTTAAAAAACCCACAAATAGCAAAAATGTGCTCGAGCCCCCTTTTCTCCAGGCTCTTGGTCATGTGGAAGCTCCATATGGTCGTGTGTTGGCGCTCTAATTCCTCGGCCCCCGGGTCCTCTGCTGGTGGTCACGTGAAAGGCTCCTTGGTCAACGGCCTAGGCCCATTGACCGGGCGCTTAACCCCCAAAATACATGCTATCCACACTTTAATATGTATTATGCCATATGTTTAACAAGTAACACCTATGACTCAGACGGTTGCCACATTGTTGTAAGTTGTTGCTTGCCCGGAGGTCTAGGGGTCAAATCCCCCGGAGTGCAAACAAACTTTTTGACACAACCAACATTGGCCTTATCCGGGGTGCCACGTGGCACCTTGTTATTGGACCATGTGTCACCCTGTGATTTGCTTGTACTGTTGACGCCTCGGTCCAACCACCCTACCAACTCACATGCACAGTGAACACACCTACAATGTGTCATGTCCGAAGCTTTCCACGTCACTACCACCTGTCATCTGTACCTTGCCATGTGTTAGACTGTCACTAGGCCACATCATCATATGGACTTCCATGTCATCGTCCGTACAGTCCACATGTTGAATCCCTACCGTGCCAACTTAGCCTTGAAAACGCAAAAAATGTCTGACAAATGTCACCTCTTGGTGTTGCCACATCAACATGCTAATGTCATCTGCCATGACATGCTGACATACTGTTGACGTCAGCAGTATGACCTCTGACTGTTGACTTTGACATTTTTTTGCCTATTTGGGAAAATTTTCAGATCGCCATAACTTTGCCATACAATGTCCATTTTTGAAAAAAACATACTGCATGAATCGAAATGACAAGCCCTACGCGATGGCGTTGGTTTCTTATGATTCCGAGAAATTTGAAATTTTGGCCTTCCTAGATCCATTTTGGATCATTCCTCCCCACTAAGACCTTTTGGTCCTCCAAAAGGGTATTAACCAGACATCAAGTGCGGCATAGGCCTCCCCACTTATCCTTTGTCTTTAAACCTTGTCATGTGCACCTGTCACATCATAATCAATTGCAAAACAATCATGCTAAATGAACACATAGTGTTAGCCATTTGAACTTGTTCACATCTTACTGAATCCACCACCATCCATGTAGAAAATATTAGCAGCAATAATATCATAAATATGACTGAAAATGAACCAATATGTTTGACAGGCTTGCACGACATTAAATTATCTTGAAGCAAAGTATGATTGAACTCCCATCCTACAACCATCTCATGTTCATGCTTAATATCAACTGCTTTACTTGGCACAATTATAGGTGCATTGCTTGCATAAACTACCTTCTTTAATTGTTCCATTGTTGGAAGAGATTGGTTTTCTTTAATACGATGAGCATGTACAACATATTATGTCCCTTCTTTAGTTAAGTGATATTGATTTTGTTCCCTGTAGAATATTGCTTTGTGATCATATAAATAAGGGCTTCCTAAGACCATTCCACATGTTTCTAGCGACTCCACATCACATATTACTTCATCCACATACTTCGATGTAATTGCAAACTTTATGATGCATTGCTTTGTTATGGGAAATTTGTGATCTTTGCTTATTCAATTTAGTGAATAAGGTTTGTGATGCATCTTAGTGTTTAATCCCAATTTATTAACCACTTCTTCTAAAATTAAGTTAGATTGAGATCCACTATCTATCAATGTATCGATCTTAGTATGTTTCATTATGACCCTTATATGAAAAAATTTACTTCTTGAATCAAAACCATCACCAATTTTACCTGTCAAACCAATTGTTGTAATCTTAGACTCATCACCTAAATCTGATCCTAAGTATGTTGGTCGTGTTGTTGTTGGAAAATTTTCCCTCCCTTTCCTTTCTTTGAACCACTTTGGTTTCTTCTCTAGCTGCAATTGCCAACAATGTTCATCATCGTGCCCTTCTTTCTTGCAATGTTTGCAAGAGAGCTTCTCTTTCTTCACTGTCATTGAATTTTTTTTCTTCCCATTCCATTTTCCTTTTCCTTCTTTCTTTGAAGATGATTCCCCTGATATGTTGAAATAATGTAACTGCGAAGAGCATTCTTATTATTTTGTTATTGGATTAAATCCCCATTGTGGATTAATCATGTCATTATTATTATTTTTATTATTAGATTAATCCCCATTGAGGATTAATCAAGTCGGTAATTGTATAAGGACCAAATCCCCTTTTGCGGATTGGTCATCGGACAATTATAATGTAAAGAATAAGAAGTCGGCCCCAGCAGTTATATTGAAAGGGCCAGATTTAATTAAAGGTGGATTTATCCACCCAATGTGAGAGGTCGACCCTGCCAGAATGGTGACTCTTCACACGTGCCAGATTAGTATAAATAAGAGGCTAGCGCCTCACTTCCAACACACACTTCACTTGCTCATGATCTTATGAGGCAAGTTGACATTTCAAGTTGGTGAGAGGAGAAGAAGGGTGG
>ML787811.1:33978-47411 GCA_009831015.1 Picea engelmannii | reverse complement strand
ATAGCTTCCTCATGTGACCTGGAGCAAGGTCAACAAAACAACAAGCAAGAATAATATCCTTCTTGATAATATAAAGCAATAGCATGAACAATCATCATAGTAGCTACTTTAGAGCTATTACTTATAATTTAGCAAAGATTAAAGGTAAGGAATACAATACGAAATGAGGTCAACACTCTCATAGTGTTGTGACCAAGCATTCTTCCATGGCAACCTGAAACTAACACACAAGGTCTCTCCTTTGAATCTTATCAACTTGATTTAATCAAACCTGGAGCCTTGTCCTCGGTAATGAGTGCTTTCTTTTCTTCCAGGTCTCCTTCACTCAAGATGACGAGTGCTTTCTTCAACGTGTCTTCTGTACTGAGACAATACACTATATTGACAGAAGTTTAGGTTAGAGGATAAGCTCTATGATCAAATTTCAATCCTTCTAATAATTTGATCATAGCTTTAACATGCAACACTGATTAAAATAATGTCATGAGAAATAGATGCATATTAGAATAATCACACCTGGGTTGCATCATTCCTCTTAATGTGTTGGATCTTGAGATCCTTCTGGATCTATGGCAAGATATCCCTTCTCCTGCAAATACTCTTTAGGGTTTAACCGTTAAACATATGTAAGTACATACCTTTGATAGCATTTGTAGGTAGTGGCTCCATCTAGTAACAGCGGTAATCATTACCAAAAACTTCAAGGGTGATTGCAATTGGTTCTACGGCTGCAAATGCAACAGGTACTGCAACTACAACTGGTTCTGAGACTGCAACTGCAACTGCAACTGCAACTTGGGGTTTTATGAGGAAACCCTAATTTTTCAAACTTCAAATTTTGAAATTTTGATCCAGGGGATAGGTGCGCTGAGCTGAGGCGAGTTAGTTGGTGCAGTCAAATTTTCGAAAATCCAACTTTTACCGCTTCAAATCTGATCTGTGGATTTTTGGACTGGTGCTTCTGGTTTTCTGGTACTTCCAGTACTCTGGTACTTCTGGTACTTCTAGTACTCTGGTTTTCTGGTTTTCTGGTACTTTGTGAAACTAAGGTTTCACTTTCCGGTAGAACTAACCACTGAAAAGGTGCGCTCTAAGTGCCAAAATGATCCTTAGGGGAGGGCGCAACTTTCTAGGAGGTTAGGGAGCTGAAAATACTCACTTTTGCAAAACCCTAATATTTGGGTACGGTAACAGTGACATTTTTCCTCTTGCAAATTGTGCTTCCTTCAGGTTGGCTCTGATACCATATTAATGTTTATGCCATTATTATAGTTCTTTGCATTTCAATAGATAATAGCATAATAAGAACAAGATCACTGAGAAATACACATTCACAAGAGACACAACATTTATCCTGGGAAACCCTCTAGGGGAAGAAAACCTAGCAAAAACTTCCTTATCATAAATAGCTTATACAATGTTCAAGAGATAACTCAAACCACTATAGATAGTCCTTCCCAAGAGATTTGCCACTCTTCTCCCTCTCTCCAACTGGTAATTGCAGCTTGCCTCATAAGAGAATGAGCAAGTGAGTTTGTGTGTTTGAAGTGAGGCACTAGCCTCTTATTTATACAAGACTGGCACGTGTGAAAGGTCACAACTGGCAGGGCTGAACTCTCACTCTGGGTGGGTAAACCCACCTTTAATTTATTTTGGGTCTTCCATAATAACTGTTGGGGCCGACTTCTTATTCTGCCCTTTGTAATTGTTCGATGACCAATCCGCAAAAGGGGATTTGGTCCTTATACAATTACCGACATGATTAATCCTCAATGGGGATTAATCCAATAACAATAATAATAATAATGACATGATTAATCCGCAATGGGGATTTAATCCAATAATAAAATAATAATAAGAATGCTCTTCGCAGTTACATTATTTCAACAGTAATTACCCTAATATTTGAGGCATTTAAACATGTTGTATTTAAGTTTCTTTTGATTATAGAACACCTGCTTGGACATCATGCTTTTGACCTTGTTTCACCTTGGTGAGTGTCATAGATTTCCTAGTAAGTGTCCAACCTTTAGGGAAGGTTTGCAACTGGGGGTCCCTTGAGGGGTTATCGTACCATTCCCGACCATACTTACCACTTTCCTCTCATTACATTCCCATCATATTTCCCTCTTCTAGGGCCTTTGACTTTAGTGACCCAAGAAGGGCATGTACCTCTTTTCATGGGAAGAAGAGGCTAAAGGCCCAGAGGGATTGTTGTTGGCTAAAAATATAAAATCCTAAATATAGACCTTCCAGATGCTTCGCCTAGGGATCCTCGAGAAAGCAATGAAACGCTTCTCTATAAGAAATGAGGGACCTACAAAAATAAATCATAGTGAATGCTTAAGGGGTTAGTTGGAGTGTGGGAGGTCTCATCACGAGTTGACCTATCAGGATCATGGGTATTTAGCGGTATGACATTACCATCATCTGGTCACCAAGCCAGGTTAGTGGTTCTCAATTACACAACTAAGAGAAATGGGGTCTCATCACTAGCCAACCTTTTCATTTTTGTGAGGTATTTGTGAATGACATTGTCGTTATCTGGACACCAAGATAGGACAGTGGCCTTCAACTTGTTCCTTAAAACATGAAAGAAATATAAAGAGAAAGGAAGAGCTAAGAAGAAAGAATTGCAAGAAGATGGGATTGGAAAAAGTGCATCGCAACGAAGGTGCCACGCACCCTCTACAAAGGCACTCATAAATGAGATAATACAAGCCCTTGTATGTCATGAAAATCATTGACCTATGAATTCTAAACCCCTATCCACCTCATCATCCACTACATAACCTTGAAAGGCCATCCTTGGAAGCATCCCCTACTTGAGGGTTTTGGTCTACCCGATAGGACTTTTATGACACCTTTCCCATACTTCAACTTGGTCAATTGTATAGGGTCTTTGAGCATTTGTTTTATTTGATGAGGTAGTTTTGATGCACATGATTAGGTGCCTTGTTTATTAAATGTGTTTTACACTTGTCATGATATCTTTGACTTGAGATCTTTGGAGGGTGTACTCTTTTGTTTTGCAGGAGCTTGCTTGGTGGCTAGTTTTGGGAGAACAAGCCTAGCTTGGGCTTCCATGGGGAAAAAATCCCACAGGTTGGATGTTGTAGGCCCGCACACTGGATCACAGAGACATGCCTTTGGAGGCTTACATGGCATCATGGAGGATCTTACCCAACCCCTATTACCCAAACGACTTTCCTAGGAGAGGCAAAACGTCACTTTTTTAGGCTTGACATCATGATTGAGGAGGTTTGGTGGTGATTGAATTATTGCACATTGACACTTGGCATTATTTGACCAAAATATACATGGATTGACTCTAGCACATGAAGAGGAGGCTCAAGGAGCCCCAACAACCTATTTCTTCTTCTCCAACGACTTAGAAAAGTGTCAAAATGTCTCCTAAAGGGGTGACATCCTCTACTTTTAGGGTTTCTAATGTGTTAAAGTGAAAATTATATATTATTTGGTTCAAGGGGTAAGATAAGGGTTGTTGACCCTTTATCTTATGTTTTACCCTTTCTAAGTGGACAAACTATGTTTTAAGACTTTTGTATAAATAGAGATTGTTATCCCCACTTTTTAGGGATAACTAGGAGATCATGTCTTGAGGCCCACATGTCCTAGACATGGAGTACCGAGCGCAGGATTGACCTGAGCATGGACTTGGAGGGCCCGCCTTTTCTTCATTCATCATATTTTGTCTTGTCAGCAGCAGCAGCATCCATCACCATCGGCTTGATCCTATATCAGAAGAGGTTCTTGCTCCATGAGGTAATTGGTCCAGGTATCATGGTATGTGTCACTTTTGATCATTGAAACCCTTAAATATATGCATCTAATTCTTTTTATCCCTAACAACTATTTGGATCTTACATTAGCCCACTTGAACATGCTTGGGGAAATTCACAGGGTGCCTTAGCAAGCCTGTGCCCATAGGTCTTGGTTTGCCACTGGGGGAATTTCTGAAAATCCATCGTCCGCTCCCATCATAGCACCACTATTTCATCTTATCTCCCGCTGATTTATCCCATTCCCCTTGTCCAGGAATTGGGTTGACCTATTTGCAGGATTGCACATTATCTTGTGGGAAGAAGGGGCTAAAGGCCCAAAAGGTAAAATCAGCTGGTAAAAGACAAAAGCCTAGAAATAAAACCTCGAGATGCTTCACCCAGGGATCCCCAAGAAGGCAGTAAAAATCCTCTCAGCAAGAAACAAGAGGGACCCGGAAAATAACAAAACAAGACCTAGTCAGAGGATAGGGGGTCTCATCATGAGCCAACCTACTAGGTCCATGGGTACCTAACAGTATGGCATTGCCACCATCTGGTTACCACGCCAGGGCAGTGACCTTTGGTTGCATGGCCAAGGGAAAGGGGGTCTCATCACGAGACAACCTTCTCATCTCTGTGAAAGTACTTGTGGGTAACGTTGTCAGCTTTAGTCACCATGCCAAGGTAGTGTCCCTTGGTTAGTTCTTGAACAAAAAAAACAAATAAAAGAATAAAGGAAAGAATGGGCTTGAAAAAAATACATCCATGACAGGTACAACTCGCCTTCCACAAAGGCACCCACAGGTAACACTTATGCATTCTTGCCCCTCACTACACCCACATGTTTGGACATCCCCTAGCCACATCACCTCACTTACATGGCTTGGATGAGATCTTTCTGGAAACTTTCCTTTTCTTGTGGACACTAGCCCAATAGGATGCCTTGTCTTTTTTTCCAATATTGTATTGCAGGTTTTTGTAATGTCTTTGAGCTATTGACTTTTGTATTAGGGGTTTTATGCATATGTTTAATAATATTGATGATGAGATGTGATTGACATTGCTATGATCCCTGTGACTGATGAACCCATGGAGGGCGTAGCTTTTGATCTGCAGGACCATGCCCGACGGACAGGTACCATTTGGACCAGTACACATGGGTAGATGACCAGTTCGGACCTCCATGGGGCTGAAGAGCCCACCAGATGGATGTTGAGACCCCACCAGGGGGCAGAGAGAGGACATAGCTTGATCAGGGGTTTTTCACCTGAGAGGAAGAGGACGTTCCACCAGAGACACTCCAACAAGACTAGACCTAGGGGGAATGACCCCTTTTCAGTGGAACGCTAGCCTTGGAAGGCTTAGGATGTCCCCATCTTCACCATGACATCATCCAGCTTCATGGACGCTTTTGGAGGCAGACTGGGCAGCAGTGGCACGTGTGGCATGTTGGAGAGGCCCCTGGGGCGCTAACGTTTTGCTCTTGGATGTCTCATTTTCCCTATAAAGGGCTAGTGCCTCCCCTGAAGGGGATTTTACTCTCTTTTCTGCTTAATTATGGGTTTTACTTAGCATTTAATGTAAAAACAGTATGATTTTGACATTATGGCCTTGTCGGCCTTTTTATGACCTAAAAAGTAAAATTAGGTCATTGATACAATATATATTGAGGATTTTGATCCTCATTTTATCATCATCTTTCACTCATCACTTGGTGAGGTCTGAAATTTGCGCCCTATTCTAGGGTTTTGGCTGATCTAGTGAGGTGCACTTGTTTAAGGAGACAAATTTTGGCATTTTATGGTGTTTCTCTTGAAGGAATGTGTTACAACTACAGTTTGCATGGTTATTTCTTGATGAATTGTATGTATTTTTCTGCAAAACTTCTTGAATGAATGGTTGTAGTCTAATTTCTTGCATATGTTATTTATTTTGTTGAATCAAAACCCTAAGTGACAAGCACACAAGTAGGTCCTTGTCTCATGTCCCCTGATAGAGAAACTTTCAGCCATTGAAGGAGAGAAAGAGAGAATAGCCGTAGCTACACTCGTTGTCTCTCTTTCCCTTGTGCTAGTCGTACCATCTAGAATTCAAGAGGAAGAAGACGTCCCAGGCCTAGGTTATCTACACTTAGGATCATTTTTCTTTCAGGGTTTGATGAAAAAGTCTTGTTGTAGCAACACTCTCCCTCATTAAGCCTTATTGTCTTGATTTTGTGCTTCATCTGAGCTAGTCGTTTGCCAGGAAGGAGGAGAGAGCACAAGGCCTTGCTTTAGCAACACCAGAGTGAGCCTCTCTCCCCTAGGGTTCCGATTTTGAGGCCCTACTTTAGCAGCACTTCAAAACTTTCCCCTCTAGTCCTTGAAATTCTGCCTCCTTCAACCTGTGTGTCCTTCACTTATGAATCCATTAAACCCTAAGGCACTGATCTAAGACCTCAAATGTTGAAGTAGAACTTGATCTAAACAGTCTCAAAGATTTTTAATTGAAACCCTAACTACACTAACCCTAGCTCTAGCTAACCCTACTAACCCTAAGTTGCTAACGTCATCCTTGGTTATTACATCTTAATGCAGCAACATTTTACTTTATGAGCAATTGAATGGTAGTTAAAGGCATTAATTAGGTCAAGCATTGATTTATTGCATTGAATGCCATATCGTTCTAGTATTTATTGGTGAAGTGACATTATCTTTCAGTGCTATTTTGTAAACATTGACTTCGTCAACATTTACTTTCAAATTTCTTATATTGAATGTCAGATAGTCTTTGATATATATGAAGTACTAACCAGAGCCTGGATATATCAGTTTATTGCTGCTTTGTTCTCGGGCAGGGATTTTACTTGGTTATCTTTGTTGGCTATAAGTCAGACTATCTATTTTGGTGGTGATCTATGAAGGGAGAAACTTGTCATTTTCTGATTATCTTTTAGCCTCTTCAAAACCCCAGGTCACTAGGGACATCTCCCCTGGGCCTCACCTCCCTAAAAAGAAAGAACCTTCCCATCGTGGTGACATTGGGTGAGATAGGTTCATGTTACGCTAGTTAGACTCTCTACTTTGTAGCCTCTTCTCCTATCTACAAACCGTGCGATAACATTTTGGCGTCATTGCTGGGGAACACTGAGTCAATTCTCCTCAGACGACAAATCTTTTCAGTAAGCCTTGCCTCAGAGCCTTATCTTACAAGCTTACCTGGCTACTCCACTAGGGTGTTTTCCCTATTTCTTTGATAGTTTCAAGAAAACTATCTAGCGACTCCACTGATGACGAAGCCAACAATGACTTCACAATGGGATCCCGGGAATTACAAGCCTTTAGACATGAATAACATCCCGGGGTACCCTCAACAAATGCCCTTTGAATACATAAATTTGCTCCCTGGATTCAATGGTGGTGATAGAGAAAGAGTTGACTATCATATGAGAAATTTCTAGAACTTCTTCCTATCCTACCCTATCTATGATTATGTTGAAGACGTGGTCATGAAAGTTTTCTCGACCACTCTTTGGTGCAATGCCAAAGAATGGTATGACAACCTCCCTGAAGCCAGCATCACAACTATGGAGCAATTTGAGAAAACCTTTCTCGAGAGATGGGGTATCCAATTAGAAGACATCCCAACACTATTAAAAGAACTTGAGCATATAAAGCAAGCTCAGGATGAAACTGTCAGAGACTTCCAGGATAGTTTTGAGAACATGCTATATCAAATTCCTGAGAGTCATCATCCCGAGGAGAGATACCTGGCCCATCTCTTTACTTGTGCACTTTTTGGATACCTAAGTTTCTCTCTTAATGAGATAGCCCCAAGGATGCTCGATGAAGCTTACTACATGGCTGCAGTGATTGAGGAGAAGATCTCCTCGTTTGATATAGGATGCCTCTTTACCTTAAGTATTGTAAATGGAGAGAATTTTTTTACCCTTGAGAGCTTCGTCATTGATCTCCAAGAAGAAGGGGAACAAACCACAAATCGACGAGGGATTGCTGAAGAAATAGTTGAGGAGCCGGAACCCAATAACGAAGTATCATCATGCCCTCTTCCTCTTGATTAAACGATTCATAAGCCTTCTCCACCTGCACAACAACAAGACGATAAGGTTAGTTTCTTTCCTTTTCAGGATTTTGATGATACCTTATTCCATGATTCAGAGAGTGATGGAGAAATGAAATCCCCAAATGAAGAGCATCTTCCTTGCTGCATGACCAAAGAAGAAAGGGCTACTCGTGAGGATAAGACAGTAATGTGTGTTAAAGATACCCAAGTCCTCGAAACTCCTGCACAAAAAGAAAAGGTAAGTTACCCTCCTCTCCAAGATTTCAATAATTGTCTACTTTATGATTTGGGAAAAGACGAGGAAATGGGTGAGCTTTTGAATGTTTCAAACCCTCCATGTTATGATACTGATACTAAAATAGTTGATTTTGATGAGTTCATACATGTTGGGAGATGTAGGTGGGATGCATTTGGTTATGATATGGATCCTATCTATGACATAAAGAGTCATATCCAAGTGTTGCCTTTGCAATTATCACAGCAGGCTCTTGACCAGTGGCAACAAGGAGATGAGATTTTTACCGATGCTCCCCAAACACCCAAGGATGACTTGATGCTATGCTTTCCTAATAATTTTCGATCATACCTTGAGGACTTTGATGATTGCTCCTCTGAGCATTTGGATTTATTCTATGAAGATGACTATCAACCACCGTTGTGCTCAAGTTTTGACAGGAGTAAGAACCTTGTTTTCCTAGAGAGAGATTCTCATGACCTTTTTCTCCAACCACCTTTTATTACCTTACCTTGTTGTATCATTAAAGGTGTAGTTGGGAATTATACCTTTCACATCGAGTTTCCTCTTAAGCAAACCCTAGAATCCAAGGGTTGGTTGAATATTACAAGCTTAAGTTTATCATATCAGTTTTTCAACTTTCCATTGAGAATTTGCTAGTCATCTGATACATCCTTGTCAGTCCCTTCCCAGACTTCAAAGGGTGAAAATGTCCTAGATAGCCAGTGTGCAGACCTTTTGAGTTAGTGTTCTGAACCTCGGGCTTTTCATGACCCCTTCTGGAGGTGGATTGAGTGCTTTCCTCAGAGATGGACTTGGCAACATTTTATCCCTCCCACCTGCCTCCATGACTTTGAGATTTTCGATGATATGGTATATATTCTAACTCATGACATTTTTGTGCTTGATTTATCACTATTTTGGTTTATGATGAAGCACAAAGGCAGGTATCGTAGGACATTGTTGGATTGGCTACACTGGTCATTTGACTACATCGAACATCCAGCCAACAAGTAAGTAAAGGTAGGTACTTTGCTTTACATTCGCATATTGATTGCTTTATTTTAGTCTATATATATGCACATGTATGTTGGGGTGGCATTACCACCCCAATTTTGTTACTGATACTTCTATCGAGATTGAGTAGGTCTGCAGGTTATGCCAGAGATGTTGAGGTTCTCATGCGCTCTACAGTGAGCATATGTCCCCGAGTTGGAGCCAGATGTTATCCCCACTTTTTAGGGATAACTAGGAGATCATGTCTCGAGGCCCACAGGTCCTAGAAATGGAGTACCGATAGCAGTATTGACCTGAGCATGGCCCTGGAGGGCCCGCCTTTTCTTCATTCATCATCTTTTGTCTTGTCTGCAACAACAACATCCATCACCATCGACTTGATCCTGTATCAGAAGAGGTTCTTGCTCCATGAGGTAATTGGTCCAGGTATCATGGTATGTGTCACTTTTGATCATTGAAACCTTTAAATATATGCATCTGATTCCTTTTATCTCTAACAACTGCTTGGATCTTACATTAGCCCACTTGACCATGCTTGGGGAAATTGAGAGGGTGTCTTAGCAAGCCTATGCCTACAGGTCTTGGTTTGCCACTGGGGAATTTCTGAAAAGCCATCGTCCGCTCCCATCATAGCACCAATGTTTCATCTTATCTCCCGCTCATTTATCCCATTCCCCTTGTCCGGGCATTGGGTTGACCTATTTGCAGGATTGCACCTTATCTTGTGGGAAGAAGGGGCTAAAGGACCAGAAGGTAAAAGCAACTGGTAAAAGACAAAAGCCTAGAAATAAAACCTCAAGATGCTTCACCCAGGGATCCCTGAGAAGGCAGTAAAAAGCCTCTCAGTAAGAAACAAGAGGGACCTGGAAAATAACAAAACAAGACCTAGTCAGAGGATAGGGGGTCTCATCACGAGCCAACCTATTAGGTCCATGGGTACCTAACAGTATAACATTGCCACCATATGATTACCACGCCAGGGCAGTGACCTTTGGTTGCATGGCCAAGGGAAAGGGGGTCTCATCACGAGCCAACCTTCTCATCTCTGTGAAAGTACTTGTGGGTAATGCTGTCAGCTCTGGTCACCATGCCAAGGCAATGTCCCCTAGTTAGTTCTTGAACAAAAAAAGCAAATAAAATAATAAAGGCAAGAATGGGCTTGGAAAAAATACATCCATGACAGGTACAGCTCGCCTTCTACGAAGGCACCCACAGGTAACACTTATGCATCATTGGCCCTCACTGCACCCACATGTTTGGACATCCCCTAGAAATATCGACTCACTTACATGGCTTGGATGAGATCTTTCTGGAAACTTTCATTTTCTTGTGGACACTAGCCCAATAGGATGCCTTGTCTTTTTCTCCAATCTTGTATTGTAGGTTTTTGTAATGTCTTTGAGCTATTGATTGATGTATTAGGGGTTTTATGCATATGTTTAATAATATTGATGATGAGATGTGATTGGCATTGCTATGATCCCTGTGACTAATGAGCCCATGGAGGGCATAGCTTTTGATGTGCAGGACCATGCCCGACGGACAAGTACCATTTGGACTGGTACACATGGGGAGATGACCAGTTCAGACCTCTATGGGCTGAAGAGCCCACCAGATGGATGTTGAGGCCCCATCAGGGGGTAGAGACAGGACAAAGCTTGATTAGAGGTTTTTCACCTAAGAGGAAGAGGGTGTTCCACCAGAGACACTCCGGTAGGACTAGACCTAGGGGGAATGACCCATTTTCAGTGGAACGCTAGCCTTGGAAAGCTTAGGACGTCCCCATCTTCACCATGACATCATCCAGCTTCATGGACGCTTTTGGAGGCAGACTGGGCAGCAGTGGTACGTGTGGCATGTTGGAGAGGCCCCTGGGGGGCTAACGGTTTGCTCCTGGATGTCTCATTTGCCCTAGAAAGGGATAACGCCTCCCCTGAAGGGGATTTTACTCTCTTTTCTGCTTAATTAGGGTTTTTACTTAGCATTTAATGTAAAAATAGTATGATTTTGACATTATCGCCTTGTCAGCCTTTTTATGATCTAAAAAGTAAAATTAGGTCATTGATACAGTATATATTGAGGATTTTGATCCTGATTTTATCATCATCTTTCACTCACCACTTGGTGAGGTCTGAAATTTGTGCCCTATTCTAGGGTTTTGGCTAATCTAGTGAGGCGCACTTGTTGAAGGAAGACAAATTTTGTCATTTTATGGTGTTTCTCTTGAAGGAAGGTGTTACAACTAGGGTTTGCATGGTTATTTCTTGATGAATTGTAAGTATTTTTCTGCAAAACTTCTTGAATGAATGGTTGTAGTCTAATTTCTTGCATATGTTATTTATTTTGCTGAATCAAAACCCTAGGTGACAAGCACACAATTAGGTCCTTGTTTCATGTCCCCTGATAGAGAAACTTTCAGCCATTGAAGGAGAGAAAGAGAGCCTAGCCGTAGCTACACTCCTTGTCTCTCTTTCCCCTGTGCTAGCCGTACCATCTAGAATTCAAGAGGAAGAAGATGTCCCAGGCCTAGGTTATCTACACTTAGGGCCGTTTTTCTTTTAGGGTTTGATGAAAGAGCCTTGTTGTAGCAACACTCTCCCTCATTAAGCCTTCTTGTCTTGATTTTGTGCTTCATCTAAGCTAGTCGTTTGCCGAGAAGGAGGAGAGAGCACGAGGCCTTGCTTTAGCAACACTGGAGTGAGCCTCTCTCCCCTAGAGTTCTGATTTTGAGGCCCTGCTTTAGAAGCACTTCAAAACTTTTCCCTCTAGTCCTTGAAATCTTGCCTCCTTCAACCTGTGCGTCCTTCACTTATGACTCCATTAAACCCTAAGGCACTGATCTAAGACCTCAAACGTTGAAGTAGAACTTGATCTAAACACTCTCAAAGATTTTGAATTGAAACCCTAACTACACTAACCCTAGCTCTAGCTAACCCTACTAACCCTAAGTTGTTGACGTCATCCTTGGTTATTACATCTTAATGCAGCAACGTTTTACTTTATGAGCAATTGAATGCTAGTTAAAGGCATTAATTAGGTCAAGTATTGATTTATTGCATTGAATGCCATATCGTTCTAGTATTTATTGGTGAAGTGACATTATCTTTCAGTGTTATTTTGTAAACATTGACTTCGTCAACATTTACTTTGTCAACATTTAGTTTCAAATTGCTTATATTGAATGTCAGATAGTCTTTGATATATATGAAGTACTAACGAGAGCCTGTATATATCAGTTTATTGTTGCTTTGTTCTCAGGCAAGGATTTTACTTGGTTATCTTTGTTGGCTATAAGTCGGACTATCTGTTTTGGTGGTGATCTATGAAGGGAGAAACTTGTCATTGTCTGATTATCTTTTAGCCTCTTCAAAACCCCAGGTCACCGGGGATGTCTCCCCTGGGCCTCACCTCCCTAAAAAGAAAGAACCTTCCCATCGTGGTGACATTGGGTGGGATAGGTTCCTATTACGCCAATTTGATTCTCTACTTTGTAGCCTCTTCTCCTATCTACAAACTATGCGATAAGAGAGATCATGTGAATCTCATTTCATAACATAACTCTCCCATTTGGAGAAGTACTTGGCTGAAATTTTCACTACCCTTGGGGATTTTATGTCTCTCTTGCATTTTGTGATGGTTTACTTTGCTAGCAGTGGAAGGAAGTGGTGCGCTCTCTCCTATGGAGAATTTCTCTTGCATATTGGTGGATAACTCTTGGTAAAGTAGAAGTTTATCTTGTTGATTCTTTCTCTAGTTGAAGGGTTTCATCTTGTTATTGTCTCTTTTTCTTAGTTGCAAGGTTAACTAGTTGAATTTCTTGGGGAGTATAAGTGCATACAACCCCACTAAGCTCATCAATTTTGTCTTAGAAATAATTTGTTACTTAAAGAAGTTCTAGGAGAAGTAAAAGGGTTTACACCCTTCTAGCACTTTCCTAGTTAGCTTTACTTGCCTTGGGGAGTAAGAGGGTTTACACCCCCAAGGAAGTAGTATAGTTAACTCAATCTTTGACTCCATAACCCAATAGTGAAGGCACTAATAAGTTATTTTTTTGCATTGGAAAAATAAAATAGTGCATTGGTAAACGTGATTTTTGGTCATTTCAAATTTCTGCAATTTGGGTTTTGTGCCTTGTGCCTAGAGTACCTCTTAGCCACTAGGACGTCCCCTCTAAAGGGGTATTTCTTCTTGTTATTGTTAATGTTTATGCCATTATTATAGTTCTTTGCATTTCAATAGATAAGAGCATCATAAGAACAAGATCACTGAGAAATACACATTCACAAGAGACACAACATTTATCCTGGGAAACCCTCTAGGGGAAGAAAACCCAG
>ML787810.1:263402-283980 GCA_009831015.1 Picea engelmannii | reverse complement strand
TTGTTTAATTTCCATTGTTTTATAATTAATGAGAAAACAAAAAAACTATATATTGATTATATTGACTGTGCTTTGTCATGTCGTATTAAACATGCATGAAGGAAATTATGGAATGTAGCCAACATAGGAGATTTTGAGAGAATTCATGAAGCATGGCTTCGAAAGAATGTGTATTTTTTATGGAATACTTTGTGCTAAGGTATATTATTTTATTTACGCAATCATGTATATTCTACTATATATATATATATATATATATATATATATTACAATTTATTTCTATATTTGTAGATGGAAGATGAAGGGGCTGAACATAAAAAGCAAGTCGATCAAGAAAACATTATGTTAAAAAACCAAAGTACAATATTACCTACAAATGATCAAGAAATGAGGCATGCACTCAACTCGAGCAATGTCAACAGTTCAATTGATGAATGACAATCAATATAATTGAATGTTACTGCAAGTTGTATGTTTTGGAATATGTGTCTTTGAAAATCATGGATTTTGTTTAATGTACTCGACATATTTTCCCAATTGCATGAGGACATGTTACCAATAAGTGTAACAATTACAAATTAGCTGCAATTTGATTATTGTATTGGACCTTTATGTTGTCCCTTTTTGTATGACAATGGGTCTCTTATTCATATATAATAAAACAAGTTTCTTATTGCATTGCATTGTCGAGTGTTGTAAAATGTTGTGTTGCTGAATAATTAATATGTGGATGATTTACATTGTTACAAATAACAAAGGTTTAATTGGTTGGATAACACATTAATGCAATCATTATATCGAAATTTAATATCAAAAATATAAAACAATATTATTATAAAAAAATGATTTTGAAATGATTAATTGAAAGTTTGTAAAAAAAAATTAATTAAAATATATACATATCAGTGCACTATATTCTTTTGAACTCACTAGCAGTGTGTTCCATAATACAGATGTCGATGTGTTTTGGGGCATCATACACACTGATGCATATTAATTATAACAACGCACATATATGTACTATTGAGAAAATGCACAATTCCATAAATGATATAATGTACAATGTGTTATCATACACTGGGGTTCTGAAATTAATTTCCGTACCGATGTGTTATCATTATTATAAGCACCAAGAACCTAAATATTATTTACGCACTGATTCTTTTACTATAATATACACACTGGAGTCCATACTAAAAATAATGGTGTCGACATTCCACCTCAAATATTCAAAATTTCACTACCCTTCAGTGCACATGGTAAAACAGATACTAGTATGTACTAATTACACAAGCTCAAGGGAACATGGTATATTAAACACACCGAGTCTCAAGATAGCTTGATCGCACCGGGCTAATGATAACTTAAATGCATTGGGGGAGACAAATCCTAAAACACATTGTTGCTTCATACAAATACAAGGCTAAACCAATGCGTAGAAATTATAAGAGCATCAATGCTCTGCATATGACGAAAAAGACGAAACCAATGCACGATAGTTATAAATGCACATGGGCGTTTGTATTATATTGATGCACCATTTAATTTTATTAAATTAATGTGACAGTGTGTGTTCATCAATAACACACTGGTGTGTTTGGACATGAAAAACACCAAAGAAAAACCTCCACTCGCCCAAAGTTTTTAGTTATATGAAACATCCGCTAAAACCTACGGGACCAATAACAGAGGTTCTAGTGGAAGTTTTATTTTTCCAAATTTTGTAAAACTAAAAACCTCCGCAAAAACCTATGCTAGAAGGTGTTCTCTTTGCGGTGAGAACATTTTGGTACCTCTGCTTGTCCCAATTTGCATCCACCAGAGTTGTAGATTGGTCATGAAGTTTAGATGATCTAACCAAAACTTCTCAAGCTAGAAGGTATTTGGTCTTAGAGTTGAAGCACTATCCTAGGCTTATCATATTGAACAAAGGTATGAACCTGTAAAAGGGAGGATTTCCACCGAGATGGAAGGTATTCTATGAAAAGGGATCCATATGACTCCTGCTTAGTTTTGATGAATCCTACCAAATCATCTATCAAAGGTATGTCCTTCCCCTTCTTAGAGAAGGCCTAGAAGCTATTATTGTTGGAAGATGGCATTGTGGGATTGAAAATCGAGATTACTGTTCATTTTTCTAGATTTTATTTTATAGGGGATCTTTATGAACCCCTCTTGTTATGTGATATCCTTGTTTTTATCATCATTTATAGTTATGTTCATCGGACAATCTCAGAATAAATGGTTCATGGAATTTAGGCATCAAAATGAAATGTGTTCATAATCCAAGGTTTGAACCCATTCCATTCTTGAAAACGTATGCTAATTGATTTGGGAAGGTCTCCCAAAACGTTCATGTATATTGTTGGGAAAATTAGTTGTTACTTTAATATACCATATACTGGTCCATCCGGTTCGTAAAATTATGAGTTGTCTACACAATATGCGTGGGTAAAAGATTGAAGTTTAACTACTCTAATGGTTCTAGCTTCTCAAGAGACAAACAAACCATGTTTTAAACCAATCAACCACTAAAATTCCATTAAGTAAACCTTAACTCTATCCACATAATGAATATCAAATATGAACATAAATGGAATAACTTGTATGTCATGCATAGATCTCTGATCTATGCATGATCATGTTCTCTTGTCTATTCTCATTTTAATTCCCAATCTGTAGGTGTCAAATATTCACACACTAAGAATATCAAAGTGTTGGTAAAGAATTAAAGACAAACACTAGTAACCCATTATTTTCATAAGATCTCCTTAAAAAACCCAAGATGCAATCTTTCACTTTAAGGGACTAAGTGTTCATGCCTCTACTTATGATGTTAGATCTGATAATGAGAATTCCAATTACTTTTCAAAACAAATACAACAAAGTGTTAACTATGGTCACACATTTTACTCTAACTGTGTTTTTTATCAGTCAACTAAAAGGATATCAAATCTCCACTTGGTGCTACTGATATTATGTTGAACCTCTTAGTCTAAAGTGAAAGATTATGAAAAAAAAATATAACACCTAACACACAATCAATACTCTTAATGCAAAGGTCATATGGTGGCACTGCTCTTCTCTTATACAAACAATATGTTCATATAGAGGTGACTCAACTTGTCATGCACTATTTTGTATTAACTGTATGATATGAATGATAACAAGGGATAATGAAAAACAATCAACAACATTTTAGGATCAATCCTTACAAGGAAGCTTGGGACTTATCCAAGATTGGATGTCTCTTCATAAGCGATTAGATCAACCTTTATAAGATTGTATGATCTAATTGTAAATAACACTGTAAAATTTACATCAATTAAAAACCTCAATAAAAAGAATAAAAAACCATTCAAAAGTAAAAGCCTTGTCTCCTGAAAAGTATGAAAAAGGTTTTATAAACTAACTCTGGAGGTCACACATCGACAAACCATATCACTCATTAACAAAAAGTCTCAATATTGTTCTTGGGTGGAACCCTTTACACTCAACTCTGCAAGTTATAGTCTAATGCTACATGGACAAGATTAAAATAAAACAACAACAAGGTTGTGATAGATCTCTATGATGTAGTACTCATTTATCAAGATTCTTATTTTTACGTTTAAATGGTTTTCATCAAAGTTTTATTTATATTACCTAGTACATTCATGGATCTCAACAAAGGGTTATCATAACTTATTAACTTTCCAGGCTTGACATCACAACTAAGTTTTTAACACTCCCATTCATATTTAAGCCATTGATCAATCCTTTGATAAGTTAAACGATTCAACATAACCCATAACTATTCGCATTTACCACAAGAAACTCAACAACATACATAATCAAAACGACTCATAGATTCATGATTTGTCCTCTGAAAAACATAACAGACTTAAACTACCATCAACAATTGAAACCCTAGATATAATTTGAGATTAATTATGTAATTTGAATGGAAGTTTTGCTTCCCCAGAACATGGTTCAAGGTCTGTAAATTACCACTCATTCACACAAATGAAAATCTTGTAGATACACATACACAATTTGCATTTCAATTTTTAAACTAACATCTGCAACACAAGAAGGAATTGATGTAAAAAAAACTAAACCAAGTTAAAAAAATAATTGAGCTCAACATACTTGGGATTGGTGGGCCCTTTCCAACACAGGTAGCAAGCTATGGGAAATTCACAAACTTACGAACAGGAAAATACCATGTATCAAAGCTGCGACCTTTATCAAAACAAAGTGCTCTTAGAGTTTACAATGCTAGTAGCATATGCATGAAATTTTGGTATCACCAAACAACAGTAGCACTTATCTATTCCTCAATGAAAGATTACAAAGTATGGTTCTCTCTAATTTACATAGATGGTACATTTATATACAAAAAACCTCAGATAGAAGATAAAATTGGTCTCCTATGTTCTTGTTGAACACAAAGGCAATAATAGTTACATAAACCACCATATCGAACTGGTTTTGATCCTTTATAACTATCCATACAAGTTTAGCACAATCAAATCAATATTTTGGTGTCATTACTATTCAATTATCCTCCCATTACCAAATATTTGACTGTAGTTTGTTGAATATCTTGAAAAAATGGGCCACACACAAATCTATGCAAACCCATATTAGGAAAACTCTCGTATCTCCCTAATCGTGTTTGATTTCAAGAATCCACTCGTGAGTGACCTATTTGAGACCATCCTGCACAAAACCCATGTTCTAGATTTATTAGATTCCTCTTCGTTTTCCCATAAATCACCTTGTAAGTTTATTGTTTCTTTTTCAACACATTTTTTTACTGGGAAATTCTTAACCATGCCTGGAGGCTTCCATGTGCGACCTGGGTGAAAACCAAGGCACACATACCATGCTAGGGGTTAGATATTCAAAACCCATGTGACCATCTTCCTCTTGGGTGCCCACATATATGCAAACCTACAAACTTGGGTACTGGAACAACGGGAGGTATAGGAACATAACTAACATTATGCATTAGTAAAACATTGCTTAAAAACCTCTACTAATTCATTAAGAAATTAGGAATAATAAAAAAATAAGAAAATATACCTTATAATACTTTTCAAAGGAGTTTTAGGCTCGAAATCATAAAAATAGATGATATCAGGGTTAGGTTTAGATGCAAAAATAGAGTATAAGTGGAAAAAGAAGTATTTGGCTGATGGAAAAATAGGGGTTCAACATCTCCCCCATACCTAAGTATTTTCATGTCCTCATGCAAACAGAGTAGGTAGTAAGCTCTTTAAACTATCGACTTTGTAGGACCTTTCAAATAAAACCCTTTTGATTACCGTATCATGTGCAAATTCGGCTGATAACTCTTTGAATTTATCCCCCAAGTTGTTGTGGAGAAGACTTCATTCCAACATTAAGATCAACTGATATTGACTTTCTTGTTAGAGGAGGTGAAGGCTTCTTCACATGGTTGGCTTCTATTATGTCTCCCTACACAAGCTCTAAGTCAATGGATGATTTTTTTTCTTAGGTAAGGGACAAAACACAAGTTATGATCACTATGTAGTTTATTTTGCTTTACCATGCCTTGGTAACACGTGTTACTGACATATTCAACTGCTAAAGTACTCTTTACCTGGTTGCTTTTACGTGACTCCTTTGAATCAAAGATGAATAACATGTTCTCATGATAGTCTATTCAACTGAATATCATATTTAAAGTGAAATGGAAACTTGATGTGCTATAAATGAGTCATAGCATACCTTCTCCTTCTTGGCTCTCCCCCATGCATGTTTAATTACATGTCCTAGTGCAAGAAAGTCCTCAAAACAGATAAAAACTGGAATCAGCCACCAATGACTAGGAAAGGTCAGCTTCATTAGTCAAAATCTTAAGTTCCCTATGGTTTTGGTTCTATGAAATGGTTGACTGGATCGATTGAGTCTTTCACGCAAGTCCATGTTCTCAGAATGAAGCTTCTTGATGTCTTCTTGGAACCTCTAGATTTGTGCCTTTAATTGCTCATTCCCTTTTCTATATATCTATTAAGCATAGTCAACTCTGTTACCTCTTGTCTCAACCTCTTAATTTTTTGGTTCTTCCTTTTTAGTTCCATCTCAATTGAGGTTTACGGAGTTCCAAATTTTTGTCTCTTTGAATATATGGGGACAACTCCATTTTCTCTGTTATCATCTTCAGCCAAAGAGATTGAAAATGGCTTTATCACTGCAAATGATGCATTATGTTTATTATGGACAGTATGACCACCATCATTTAGTTCGGGTGAGGGTCCACTTGGAGGATTTTGACCCTTATTCCTTTGTCTCCTAGCATATATGAAAACTTCACCATATTGTTCCAGGTACTTCTGACAACATAAAATGAAAATTCCTCCAGCCAGGATGCCAATTACAACCCAACTTCCACTAACCTTATCGAACAAGTTCAAATCTGGCTTCCAACATGAACCCTGGTACTAGTTCATTACATAATCCATCCCATTTTTATTCTAATTCTACAAAGAATAAATAACTAGCAGTAATTAACATACTATAGTGAGAGGTTTTCAAACTGGGACTAATGAGATCAGAACTTGACAATTTTCCAAATTCTTTATGTTGTCATCTATCCATTCCCAACCAAATATTCCACTAGGATAATATCTTCAGAGAATGTCAACCACCAAAATTATTACATTCAAAGCTTGTTTCTCTAATGGCCTTTGGAAAACCAAAATCTATGTCTTCAAAACCCAAAAGTTTGATTCCTAATATAGTCAATATTTTGATTTGTGATTGCAGTAGTAGAAACTTTGAACTTCTTATCATAAACAACACTCAACTCCCTTTTGTGCACCACTATTCCAATATTCTTTGACATAACTTAATGGCATTACTCACTTATTGGAAGAGATCATTTTTCTAAAGTGTTGTACCCAGAGGCTTCCTAGAACTGTTGGAACAACTGACTTGTTGACACTTATCAAAATGGGGTGGCTTCTTCCAATAACATTTTTGCCAAGCTTTGAACTCATCGAAAGGAGAAGGAACCTAAATTGTTATCTTTGGAATTATGATGAACATGTCGAGCAAGAGAAGGTTTGAATGGTCACTAAATCCCACACGATTTCAATTTTGAATGATATGAATATAACTCATTTAGGAACACTTGCATACATGTTCATGGCAAACTATGAGATGGTCAGGTCTATAGGTTCAATGAGAATACCATCATATCGATATAATCCTTAAGCACAATCATGTATAGGTCTGGAGATATCATTTTTATCAACAAGTGTAACCTCATGGTGGATTAATGAGTGATATATGTGATCATTTCTCCACATGGTCGATGTGGACATATGGAGGATTGTTGCAAGTCTATTATTAATCATAAAATTCGACTAGTGGAAGAGCCTTTGACTGATACATGTAATGGGAAATAGAGAGGGCACAAGTTAAGGTGACATGAAGTATGACATAATGGTAGGGATTAAATAGTGGGTAAAGTTTGAACATTAAAGAAACTTGATATACATATGTGTGTGTGTGTGTGTGTGTGTGGTAGGGGTAGAGAAGTTTAGGATACACAATATGTCTATGGTGGTTTTTAGTAGTGGAATGAATAGTGGAGATAAAGAGACAAGTATAAGGGAGTTTCTAACAAAATTTCCTTTCATTCTTAATAAATTAAACAGAGTTTTTAAAGCAGATTTTACCTCGGAATTAAGTCATTTACCCATACTTACAACATATGTGCATGATTTGAGTTGATGTAGGAAGGCTATGGAATTGAGGCGATTATTACAAAATTCGAACCTCAGAACTTCTGTTGTTGAATCTAATGATGTTGGTGCTTTGGGATGAAAAGGAGAGACCTGCTACTATCAAAATTTTCTCAATAATTTCAAAAACACAGCTACAGTTCTTTCGTACCTACTCTAGGATTCATGTACTAGAATAACCAAAAAATTGAAAATACACTAGTGTTGTTACTCTGTTAGTCTATTGTTCTAGATATACTATTGTTTTGAGTAATATGTTGTAGAATACTATCCTAAATAGAATGAGTGAAATCTAACTTCCATACTTGCTCGAAACTTTAGAAATCTAAGAGATTCTGAGCTTATTACAAATGTTGATATCTAAAACTGAAAATTAAGGACAAATAAATGAATGTTGGCAACTGATTTTTCCATAAAGAAGGGTGTTGCAACAAGTTTATGAACTTACAATAATTTTTTGAAACACTTGAATGTTGAGTACTTTAGTGTTGTTGCCATGAAGACCTGCAAATTATGGAAAACAAATTGAACTTGTTGATGGAATGCAGGCTGCAAACTGGAGTCAACGGACTGTAGGTTGATGTTTTTGGAACAAAAGTTTCATCCTCTTTTATTTGTACACTACTAGAGACTACAAACTATTGTTAGGATCATGAACTGAATATTCGTCATCGAAACATAATCTTGGCACAATTATGTCTATGTGAGTGAATTTTTCGAAGTTGAACATAGAAAGAAATCATTGGATTACCAACCAATGATGGAATTTGTTAACCAATGAGAGACTAATCACCTTTGATGATGATGAGAGTCAAGGTGCCCCTTGTACATCTCGCTGACCATGAATAAATGATATGTTGTTGAGTGTCATAAATGATCTGACAAACATGAGGCATTAATGGGAAAATTATTTGTTACTTTAATATACCCTATACTTGTCAATCTGGTTTGTAAACTTATGAGTTGTCTACACAATATGTGCAGGTAAAATATTGAAGTTTAACTACTCTAACTATTCTAGCTTCTCAAGAAACAAGAAAACCATGCTTCAAACCAATCATCCACTAAAATGCCATCAAGAAAACCTTAACTCTGTACACATAATGAATATCAAATATGAGTAGAAATGGAATAACTTATATGTCATGCATAGATCTATGATATATGCATGATCATGTTCTCTGGTATGTTCTCATTTTAATTCCCAATCTGTAGGTTTCAAATATTCACACACCAAGAATATCAAAGTGCTAGTAAAGAATTAAAGACAAAGACTAGTAACCCGTTATTTTCATCAGATCTCCTTCAAAAACCCAAGAAGTAATATTTCACTTTAAATGACTAAGTGTTCATGCCTCTACTTATGAGGTTAGATCTGATAATGATAATTCCAATTACTTGTCAAAACAAATACAACATAGTGTTAACTATGGTCACAAGTTTTACTCTAATTGTGTTTTTTATCAGTTAGCTAAAAGGATATTAATTCTCCACTTGGTGCTACTGATCTTTTGTTGAACCTCTTACTCTAGAGTGAAAGCTTATGAACAAAAAATCTAACACCTAACCCACAATCAATACTCTTAATGCAAAGGACATATGGCGACACTGCTCTTCTCTTATACAAACAATTTGTTCATATAAAGGTGACTCAACTTGTCATGCACTATTTAGTATTAACTATATGATATGAATGGCAACAAGGGATAATGAAAAGAAATCAACAATATTTTAGGATCAATCCTCACAAGGTAGCTTGGGACTTATCCAAGATTGGATGTTTCTTCATAAGTGATTAGATCAACCTTTATCAGATTGTATGATCTAATTATAAACAACACTGTAGAATTTACATCAATTAAAAAGCTCAATAAAAAAATAATAAACCATTCAAAAGGAAAAGCCTTGTCTCCTGAAAAGTATGAAAATGGTTTTATAAACTAACTCCGGAGGTCACACATTGACAAACCATATCACTCATTAACAAAAAGTATTAAGACTCTTATGGGGTGGAACCCTTTACACTCAACTTTGCAAGCTATAGTCTAATGCTACAGGGACAAGATTAAAACAAAACAACAACAAGGTTGTGATATATCCCTATGATGTAGTACTCATTTGTCAATATTCTTATTTTTATGTTGAAATGGTTTTCATCAGAGTTTTATTTATATTACCCAGTACATTCATGGATCTCAGCAAAAGGTTATCATAACTTGTTAACTTTCCAAGATCGACATCACAACTAAGTTTTGAACACTCCCATTCAGATTTAAACCATTGGTCATTCCTTTGATCAATTAAATGATTCAACATAGTCTATAGTTGTTCACATTTACCGCAAGAAACTAAACAACATATAGCATAAAAAAGACTCATAGATTCATGATTTTTCCTATGAAAAACATAACAGACTTAACATACCATCAACAAGTCAAACCCTAGATATAATATGAGATTAATTATGTAATTAAAATGGAAGGGTTTCTTCCCCAGAACAGGGTTCAAGGTTTGTAATTAGCACTCATTCACATAAATGAAAATCTTGTAGATACACATACATAATCTGCAATTCGATTTTTAAACTAACATCTGCAACACAGGAAGGAATTGATGTAAAAAAAATTAAACTAAGTTAAAGAAATAACTTAACTCGACATACTTGGGATTGGTGGGCCCTTGCCAACCCAAGTAGCGAGCTATGGGAAATTCACAAACTCACGAACATGAAAAGACCATGTATCAGAATTGCAACTTTTATTAAAACAAAGTGCTCTTACAGTTTACAATGCTGGTAGCATATGCATGAAAGTCTTGTATCACCAAACAACATTATCACTTATCTATTCCTCAATGGAAGATTACAAAGTATGGTTCTTATTGATTTATAGAGCTAGTACATTTATATAGAAAACCCTCATTTAGAAGATAAAATCGACCTCCTATATTCTTGTGGAACAGAAAGGCAACAATAGTTACATAAACAACCAGATCAAACTAGTTTTTATCCTTTCTAACTATCCATACAATTTTAGCACAATCAAATCAATATTTTGATTCATTACTATTCATGGATCCTCCCATTACCAAAGATCTAACTATAGTTTGTTGAATATCTTGAAAAATGGGTCGCACACAAATATGGGCAAACCCAGATTAGGAAAATTCTTGTATCTCCCTAACCATTCCATATTTCAAGAATTTGATCTATATCAACGTAATTGAGACCATCCTGCATAAAACCCATGTTCTATATTTCTTAGATTCCTATTCGTTTTCTCGCAAATCACCCTAGAAGTTGGTTGTTGCTATTTCAACACGTTTTTTACTGGAAAACCCTTTACCACACCTGGAGGCTTCCATGTGTGACTTGGTCGCAAACCAAGGTACACACACTATGATGGAGGTTATATCTTCAAAACCCATATGACCATCTTCCACCTGGGTGCCCACATATATGCAAACCTACAGACTTGGGTACTAGAACAACTGGAGGTACGGGAACATAACTAACATTCCTCATTAGTAAAACATTGCTTAAAAACCTCTATTAATTCATCAAGAACTTAGGAATAATGAACAAATAGACAAGTATACCTCATAATACTTTCCAAAGGAATTTTAGGCTCGAAATCACAAAAATGGATGATATCAGGGCTAGGTTTAGATACAAAAACAAAGTAAAAATGGAAAAAGAAGTGGATGGATGATGGAAAAATAGGGGTTCAACATATACACAGATCCATGCGTAGGAGTTGTAGCACCCCAATTTTGTGACCCTAGAGATATTGAAAAAATCTCAGAGTGTGCTTCCTATTCCTTCCAGTGTCTCCTTTTCCCAAAATTCCCAAGGTAGTAAGTACATCATAATCCACACTGAAGCCTCTATGAAGTCCTCTTTCTCAAGACTGAATCTCTTTAACTAGTACCTTAGATGCAAACATGCAAAATTGAAGTATTAAGGGTCTTATTCAAAATTTGTTCTTTATCTCTAGTGCATGAGATTATGGCTATGCAAAATCATTTTGAGCCATGTTTTAGATTTATTTTCCCTTTAGGTTTCCATCTAGAGGACACTCATCCCATGAGAGATTTATTAGAGGGATAGATACCCATAAATTTACCAATAAACATGTGATGTTTCATGTATTGAATGTAGTTTCCAATGTTCGGTGATGTGACTTCATACTTAGGGTTTCTCTTAGCTTTGGCTAAGCATTCATTATGGAGCTTGTTTTCTTTATTGTTCTCCACCAAATATATTTTGTTACGATCGACCTCACTCATCCAGTGCTTTCCTACCCCACCCATTTATTATAAGGTAATCTGGGTGATACCTAACCTGTAACCACATCCTTTAAGGGGCACGTGTCAGGGCCTAGTTGAAATAAATTCTCCATTCCAAACTAACATGATCTATTGCTTCCCTGTAAGAACCTATGAACTATAACATTGTTGATGTGTGATCAAAACCCTAAGACCAAGTCCATCGTTCACCTATGCCGCTCATTGCTCTTCTATATTTTTGGTTCTTTATTTTTTCTAACAAGTAATATCAAATTCATAAGGTACAAAGTGAAGTTATTTTGATTATCTACGTATTCAGGGTTAAGAATTGATATTTAGCAGAAACCGTATAATTTTAATTGGTTGTGTCTTGCTAGGAATTTTTGGATTAAGCAATTAAAAGGTCATAGGAATGATGATAATATAAATTACAATGGTTCAAAAATTATATGGATTTGTTGATTATTTGGGTTGGTTGTCATTGATGTCAACCCTTGAAGAAAGTTCGATAGTGAATTCGGTTAGCACAAAGGTTTCGGTAATGGACCTAAGTTTGTTTGATGTATAACAGTATGGGATTTAATATATTTGAAGGTAATACTATTCTATATGGATAGTACATGTCATGCCATTTCCAGTGGTATGTGGAACGTCACATAACTCCTCACAGTTAGAGAGTTATGGCCATGTGAAGTTGGAGAACCCTCACGAGTCATCTAGAAGCCCCAAAAGGTCAAAGTAGTCAAAGTCGTTGCAAAGAAGAAATTATTTAAATAATAAAGTGAACTGATGAGTGTACTATAAGTAAAAGTGGATACAAAATAAATTATTTAAATAATAAATTTAATGGAGAAATTACTAAGTGGACAAGTGGTTAGAAGTGGGTTAGCCCTAAAATAAGGAAAGTGGTTTAAGTTGGTTAGAAGGTAAACCCTTGAGGAAGCTACATAAAAATGTAAATAAGAGGGAAGGGTATCTCATTTTAATCACTCTTGAGCATATTGAATATATTCAAGTGACTGAGGTAACCAAAGGATATCTAAGGCGAATTTCAGAGGGAAGGTGAAGTAAAGAAGGCTAAAATTCAAGGGAGGATAAATTCTTTTGATGATGCTTTCTAAGGTATGTTATTTACAGTCATCTCACCATTTTCGCAATAAATTTTTTTATAGAATGATTCAGACCAAGAAATATGGAGGCCATTGAGGAAACATAACCAATTAGCTATGATAGAAATTTCAGCTTATGGGTCATTGTATTTTTGGAGTTACACTCCGTGGAAAATAGGGTTTGTGGCTAGTCCTGAAACAGGTGTTTCGGGTAAAAATGTCATAGCTTCTTCATAACAGATCCAAATTTAGTAAGGCCAAATGTATTAGTTAGAGTACATTCTGTATTATTCTGTGTAACATTTTCAGATCCATACAACAAATATTCTCTGTGGGGTACGCTCTACAAGTTCGCTCTCTAGAATAAGCCAAAATTCAACAAGGTATGTTGTTTTTACTATAACTCATTTTCTAAGAGGTTCCAAGTAGTGAAACCCGGAGGAATTTCATAAACGACACTAAAGAACATTGTGTATTATTTTCATACCTTTATTCATTAAAGGTACATAGTTATGATTATTTCATGTTAGGGTTGTTGACTAATCCAAAATTAGTCATGTGAGACTAAAGTAAAGTTTGATGAAAATGCTAGTATCTTGTTGTTAAAGTTAAGGAAGGTTTGCAGGTATGTGATAATATACACTAGGTCTATTACAGAGTTACAAATCAGATTTGGATGATGAAATTGATGAGGGATTTTGGTTGAGGTACATGTTGGGTACATGGTTGAGACAAGTAGTTGATGAGTTGGCACATACATGAGGCGTTTAGTTGATGATATTGGTATATATTGATGAGTCATAGTTTATGTGTATTTGATGAATGATTGGTACATATTTGGTGCATTGTTGATGCACTCGTTGATGGTACAGGTTGAGGTATATGTTAGTGCATGGTTGATGCACTTGTTTATGGCACAGGTTGATTGGTACAGATTTACAATAGTATAGTGATAATGTGACAGTGGTTCCATCATTATACTTCTATGACAAAGTGGTTGGACGGGGCAAGGACAGGTGGTTGTAGTCACCTTCAGGTTGTAGCCGAAGAACATAGGGGGTTGTAGCCTCCTTTTTGTTGTAGCTAGAGAATTGGGGAGTTGGAGCTTCCCTCAGGTTGTAGCTTGAGAAATTGGGGGGCTGGAGCCTCCTTCCAATTGCAGTTGGAAAGTTACAAAGGAAGTTGGTGCTTACAATGAATGTAAGTCTTAAATACATATAAGAAAAAACATTATTTGGTTTTCTCCCGCTTCGGGTTTCCACGTAAAAACACTGGTGTACTGTGTATGTGTATGATTGCTCATTTGTTCATTTTTTATTTACTCTACAACTATTGGATGATAATGCTACATTGATATACCACTTTCATTTTATGGTTAAAAATGATTATATTTCTCTATTATTGACTCACCCCCCCTCTCAGTAATTCAACAATTGGTATCAAAGAAGGTTCCTTTAGAAATCAGTTTAACCACTGAAAGGTAGATCATGGAGAGAAACAACATGTATAAAAACGAAATACCATAGTTTGATGGACAAAAGTATGCATTCTAGAGAAGAAGGATGAAAACATATATACATGCACAGGGATTTGAAATTTGGCAATAAGTAGTATATGGATACAAAGAACCAGTAGGTCTGCCAACAAGTGAAAAGGCAATGAAACTTAGTCAAAATAATTCCAAAGCCACAAATGCACTTCTGAATGGTCTTGATGAATCAGTATATACCAAATTTGTACATTGTAAATCTAATAAAGAGATTTGGGACAAACTTCAAAATATTTATGAAGGAGATTCAAAAGTCAAAGCAACAAAGCTTCAAACTTACAGAGGTCAATTCGAACAACTAAAGATGAAGGAAGATGAGAATATTGCAGCTTACTTCTTACGAGTTGATGAAACAGTGAATGTAATCATAGGATTGGGAGAATAAATTGAAGAATCTATAATTGTTAAAAGGTACTAAGATCTCTTCCTATGAGATTTGATCCTAAGATATCAACACTAGAAGAAAGAGAAGATCTAGACTCAATAAGCATGGACAAACTACATGGAATATTCACAGCATATGAAATGAGAAATGAACAAAAAAATCCAGATATAAAAGAAGCAGCTTTCAAAGAATCTAAAAGGTCAAAGCAAAAGGGAAAGCAAAAGGAATGTAGCAGCATCAGTGACTTCTCATAATACGATGAAGAAGAAGTGGCCAACTTTGTCAGAAGATTGAACAAGGAAACCAACGCAGATATAAAGGTAAGCTTCCATTGATCTTTTTTAATTGTGATGGTATCGGTCATTTTTCTAACAAATGTCCTCATAAGAAAAATAAGAGGAATGATGAAGATTACTCAAATAGAAAACAAACATATAAAGGAAAAAGAACCAAAAAGAAATCTTTCAAGAAAATCTTATGCACCAAAGAAGACATCTCCTCATCAGATGAAGATGAATTTAGTGACAGTGAGATAGAAAGAGTTCTATTCATGGAAATATAAGAATCTGATAAAGAATACACCGAAGAAGAATATGAAGAGGAAAAAGTTGATTAACGAGAATAATTGTTGAGTGCCATAGAAGTTATAAGAAGAGAAAACAAGAAAAACAAGAAGCTACAAGCAGAACTAGACAAGAAAGAAGACACTCAAGAATTTAAAAAAATGATCATGAAATTGAAGGTTCAAATAGAAGAAGATAAAAGAATTGAAGAAGAACTCAAAGAACAGTTAGAAGAAAGAGACGGGATCATTGGAAATTTGGAAGCATAGATCGTCACATTAAGAAAGGATCTTCAAAAGAGAAATATGTAGAATAGCTCAAAAGTTATGGATGACATTATCAGCAGTCAAAATCTTTATCATGACAAGTTCGGACTTGGATACAATCAAAGAGAAAAGGGATCAAGATCCAAAGAAACAGAACAAGAAATATCCAAAAATCTATGCAGAAACAATCAAAGGGGATAGGAAGATATACAAGGAAGATTACAGAGACACTCCTCCACCGAGAAGATTCATACTTTAGAATCAATGACTGACAGAAACAAATAGGCCTCAGGAAGAAGAATAATTCAGAAGAGTAACTCCTTTCAAAAAATCTTCAACTCCCAACTATCAAACTATGTTTTTTGGTTTATGTTATGCATGCAATAATTTTGGACATAAAGATGTAAATTACAGAGATAATAGCAGGAACATAAACAACTTTCAAAGTCATACACAAAATGGCTATCCAAGAAGGCCTAGTGAAACACAGAGAAGAAGCTACAACAGGTTTGAATCATTGAGCACTTAAGTGGGATGCTACAAGTGCAACAACTTTGGACACATGGCCAAATATTGTAGAATGATAGTCCCTCCTAGAAAACCACAACAGAACAACAACAATGACAGATAAGAACCTCAGAAGAAAACATGGATAACAAACAAGAATCAATATAGAAATGAAGAATGCACACTCGTTCTACAAGCTAAGCAGAAGAAACATGGTTGGTATCTTGACAGTGGTTGTTCAAAACATATGACAGGTGATAAAGACAAGTTTCTTACATCAAGAAAGGAAAGAGATGGATCAGTCTCCTTCGGAAATGATGATTCAGCTAAAATCATTGGAAAAGGCACAGTCATAATTGGAAACAAGAATACCAAGGTAGAAAATGTTCTACTAGTAGAAGATATGAGACATAATCTTCTAAGTGTGAGTTAAATATGTGACCAAGGCCATAAAATTACTTTCGATTCACAGAAGTGCGAGATAAGAAAATAAGGTTTAGGAAAATTGATTGCAACAAGTGCAAGAACTTCAAGCAACATATATGTGTTAAGTGAAATTGGAAATGAAAAGTGTTGTCTAGGAAAGGAAGATGAATTTTGGCACAGAAGAATGGGTCACATACACTTTGATAACCTTGTCAAAGTCAGAAAAAAGGAAGCAGTTAGAGAAATGTCCCAGATCACGAAACCAACCAACACTTTATGCAAGCATTGTCAACCAGGAAAGAAAACAAAGGCCAAGTTCAAATCAAAGGAATATTCAACGACAAGACCACTAGAAATTGTGCATACTGATCTAGTTGGACCAACTACAACAAAGGGTTTTAAAGGTGAGAAATAATTTATGTTACCAGTTGATGATTATACAAGAATGACTGCAATTTTCTTTCTCAGGAATAAGACAAAAGCTTTTGAAAAATTCAAGGTCTACAAGAAAATGGTTGAAAATGAAATGGATTCAAAAATAAAATGTTTGATATATTATAATGGAGGAGAGTTCACTTCAAAGGAATTTATGGACTACTGCAGCAGGCATGGAATAACAAGGAAATTCTCCGTTGCTAGGACACCTCAACATAATGGACTTGTTGAAAGAAAGAACATGACAGTACAAGAAATGGCTTGAACAATGATAATGGATTCCAAATTGACAGATATTTTTTGGACACATGCAGTGCATAAAACAGTTCACATTCAAAAAAGAGTAATGCTCAGAAACAAAACTGACAAAACTCCTTACGAGCTATGGAAAGGAATACCAACAAATGTGAAGTACTTCAGAGTGTTTGGAAGCAAATGCTACATCAAAAGAGAAGATGGAAGAATGGGAAAGTTTGACTCTCGTGTGGACAAAGGAGTACTTGTTGGTTACTTAAGTACAAGGAAAGCATACATGTGTTACAATTTGAGGTTGAACAAAGTTGTGGAAAGAATCAATGTAACAATTGATGAAATGGGTGGACGAGAATTAAAGGAAGAAGAAAATGAATCAATGTAACAACTTTACGAAGAAGAAGCAGAAGATGGAGAATAAGTAGAAGGGGAATATGAAGAGGATCAAACAGAAGTAGAAGAACAAGTTCAACAAGTGCCTCCAAATACACCTAGCAAACGAGTGCATAAGAACCATCCTTCAGATCAGATTATCAGAAACAAAGATGTAGGAGTTGAGACTAGAAGAATAATACGTTCACCAGAACAAATTCACCTAGCACTCTTATCTACGATTGAACAAAACGGTTTTGAAGAGGCCAACAATGATGGATTCTAGAATAAGGCCATGGATGAAGAATTGGATCAAATATAGAAGAATGACACTTGGGAATTGGTTCCAAGACCCAAGAATAAGAATGTGATTGGCACAAAGTGGGTTTTCAGAAATAAATTGAATGAAGATGGACATGTTACAGGGAACAAAGCTAGATTGGTATGTAAAGGATACACACAAGTTGAAGAAATCGATTTTGAAGAGACATTTGCCCTAGTTGCCAAAATGGAAGTAACATGATTTATCTTAGCTTATGCATGCTCCAAGAATATTAAAGTGTATCAGATGGATGTGAAATCATCTTTTCTGAATGAGGAACTTGAAGAATAATTCTACATTGAACAACCAGAAGGATTTCATTTGTCAGAGAACGCATATTATGTGTGTAAATTGAAGAAGGCCTTGTATGGTCTAAATAGACTCCTAGAGCATGGTACTCTAGACTGGATAAATATCTACAACAGACAGGGTTTAGAAAAGGAAGTGCAGACAACATTCTCTACATTAAGGTAACTCAAGATGGTATTTTATTAATTGAAGTTTATGTTGATGATATTATTTTTGGAAGTATTGATGACAGGTTAAGCCAGAAATTTGCAAAGAATATGTAGAATGAATTTGAAATGTCATTACTCAGAGAACTATCCTTCTTTCGGGGTCTTCAGATACGTCAAAGAAACTGAGGAATTTTTATTTCTTAAACTAAGTATATCAAATAAATGCTAAAGAGGTTCAGAATGGAAGATTGCAAACCAATTACCACTCTTATGAAAACCAGTTGCAAGTTAAGAAAATATGATGATTCAAAGTCTACAGACCAGAGGCAATACATGTCAATGATTGGTAGCTTACTATATGTGACAACATCCAGACCAGATGTAATGCAGGCAGTTGGATAGGTGACACGATTTCAAGCAGCACCAAAGGAATCACATGTCTTAGTAATGAAGAGGATTTTCAGATATCTCAAAGGAACATAAGAGTTTGGATTATGGTATCCAAAAGGAAAGGATCTATCACTTTTTTCCTACACATATGCAGATTAGGTAGGTTTCATTGATGATCGACGAAGCACCAGTGGAGAAAAATTCTACTTGGGTGAGTGTTTAGTAACTTAGCTAAGCAAGAAACAATCATCAGTATCTTTATATACAGCCGAAGCAGAGTATATTGCAGCAGTAAGATGTTGTACACAGGTTCTATGGATGAAACAAACTTTGACAGATATACAGGTTGAGTATGATGATCCCATTCCAATCTATTGTGATAATACAAGCACCATCAATATCTCAAAGAACCCGGTGATGCACTCCAAGACGAAGCACATTCCAATCAAGTATCACTTTCTATGGGAACAGGTTGCAGAGAATAACATCATAGTTGAATATGTGGGCACACAAGAACAAGTGGCATACATCTTTACAAAACCACTTCCATGGGAAGCCTTTGAGTATCTTCGCTAGAGAATCAAAGTAATTTCTACTCCAAAATAAATGATTTTGAATTCTTATCTTATATGTCTTAGATTTACATGAGGAAGCACCATAAAGAGATCAGTTCAGGTTGGGAGATCAGTTTCAGGAAGAGTTCAGTCAGGGGGAGCAGCCCCGGATGGAAAGATACCTTTTCCGTTGATGACAAAGGGGGAGAGATTTATCAGATGAAAAGGTAAATGATTGGAGAAAGATCACAGAGGCATGGTTCCAGGGGGAGTGATGGTCACAGGGGGAGAATGAGTGATATGACTTAAGTATTGCATTAGAGTGTTTCCATGTAAATTCTTGGAGAAAGAGCACAGAGTCATGGTTCCAGGGGGAGCGATGGTCACAGGGGGAGCATGAGTGAGATGACTTTGGTATTGCATCAGAGTGTTTCCATCAATGACAAAGGGGGAGATTTTTTATTATTTGGGTTGGTTTTCATTGATGTCAACCCTTGAAGAAATTCTGGTAGTGAATTCTGGTAGCACAAAGGTTTGGGTAATGGAACCAAGTTTGTTTGATGTATAATCATATGAGTTTTAATATATTTGAAGGTAAGAATATTCTATATGGATAGTACATGTCATGCCATTTCCAATGGTATGTGGAACGTTGCATAACTCCTCACGGTTAGAGAGTTATGGCCATGTGAAGTTGAAGAACCCTCATGAGTCATATAGAAGCCCCAAAAGGTCAAAGTAGTCAAAGTGGTTGCAACGAAGAAATTATTTAAATAATAAAGTGACATGATGAGTGTAATATAAGTCAAAGTGGATACAAAATAAATTATTTAAATAATAAAGTTAATGGAGAAATTACTAAGTGGACAAGTGGTTAGAAGTGGGTTAGCCCTAAAATAAGGAAAGTGGTTTAAGTTGGTTAGACGGTAACCCCTTGAGGAAG